>MU227805.1:3074532-3099643 GCA_018584345.1 Thuja plicata
TCAGATTTGGTATACGGTGGATAGTAGCATTTATGTTTACTCTGAAAGCTGTGCACACCTGTTCACCTATATTCCTCTGTAATAACTGTCCCTCTTGTCTGTGAACAGTGTATAGCCAAGTGTTATCGTTGTCATCGCCCAAGACTTCTTCTCCTAGCTTCCTGGCACTTCTGGAAATTCAGTCATGACTCTACTCAGTTCTAAAACACACTGTATCTCCTCCTTTCATTCACCTTATTGCTCAGCGACTGAGCGATTCACGGTGTAAACTTTGCCGCCATTTTTCCAATTCAAATCAGGTGACCACGCGACAACAGTTAGTCTCTTTGTCGTGAGCAACAAACGTTAACCATGGTTATATCTTTAGACTTGGTGACAATGTTCTCTTTAACCCCTAGTTAACCCGAGTCTAGATCCAGCGACATCCCGACTGTGTGAAATTGAAGTCGCGAGGAGATTTGCTTAACTCACCCTTCTTTTGGCGACCATGCACCTAACTCCCTCTCATGACCACCACGGTTGTGTCCTTGTCGCTAGATGTTATCTCTCTGTCTTGAGACCACGTGACAATGCCTAGTCGCCAAGTCAGGAGAACCAAGCACTGAAGCCATTTGACCCTTCAAAATAGTTAGCATGTGTCCCTTAATCTTTTCTAGGGACATCCCGACTGCCCTTTATCGCTGAGTCAGGAGTACTTTTCACATAGGGAATTTTGATCACTAGACTTAGCGACCACCGTAGGATCCTCTGAGCCTTGCATCAGATGGCCACCGTTAAGTCGCTATAAAACTGAGGATGCGCTTAGATTATCCTGCGATCCCGCGAATGAAGCAGAGAAACACTTAGTCACCAAGTCGGGAGAACTAGTTTACTTTGTCTGGCGATTACCTAACTGAGGGCCCGCATCCACATGTCTTATGCCATCTGTCACGCAGCCACTGGTTCATCTGTTTGTACATTGGAACACCAAGTCATCACCTCGTTCCCGCGACATCGCGACAATCCTTAGTCGCCAAGTCTGAGAAACTTTCACTAAATGCCAGGAACATCTTGCGATCACCCGACTGAGTGGGTCCCGTCTTTCACAAAGGCATGCAACATTGTTATTCCGCGACATCGCGACTGCAGAGAAGTAGCCAAGTCGAAAGACACAGACATAATATTCCAAAGTGTTCAGAGACCTTGCGACACAAAGAAAAGCGAAGTCGGGGAAAGGAAAGGAATATTCGACCAGGGCCAAGCGATTACGCGACAGGGAAAATAAGCACATGCTCTTAGTGATGTAAAAAGTAACTGTGAAATATAACATGAAAAAGCCTAAGGGTTTTAATACATCGTTTAAACATGAAGACTTAGGCTTTTTTAGGGTTTAACAGAGCCAAGGCCTGGAGACCATGAAAAACATAACAGAGGACTGCCAGACAGGAAAGACTAGACCAAATTGCACAGGAATGAGAAATTTGGGCAACATGTTGTTTAGTAGAATCACCAATACTAGCCAAGTGAAGTTTCATCAAATTTTTCCATGCAGGAAAGTTGTCCTTGTTAATCTTTGGTCCATCCCTTTTATACATCTTGATCTTTATCTCCAAGTACCTCCAAACTATTTCAAGAGAACAAAGCTCTGATACCAATTGTTAAAATGAATTAAGAATAACTGAGAGGGGGGGTGGGTGAATCAGTTATCCTTAGGTCTAGATGTGCCCATATAAAACTTTATACCACTTCAACAACTTAGATTTGCTCGACAACAATAAACAATAAAAGTGTAAAATACAACATAAACATTCACACATTTTGACACCATGATTTAATGTGGAAACCAAATATGGGAAAAACCACCAGTAACATGCTACCAAAATTTCACTCTTCTGAAGTGAGCTCTATTAGGAGCCAACCCTGTTAAAGGTTACAAAACACACTATCAAATGTGACCTGGTTAAAGGATTTAATCACCCTGTTAGGAGTGACCTTGTTAGAGGACTTAAAACATTCCAATCTGAATGTCACCTTGTTCAAAGGATTTATACACTGACTGTTAGGTCAACTTGGTTAAAGGATTTGAACTGATACAATGGTTAGAAAGTAATCAGCAGGTGTGATCTGATACATACAACTTACTTTGCAAATCCAGATCCAATTTCATTTCTAATGCTAATTCACCGAGTGGCCTCCATTTTCATCTCAAACTTCAGATATTCTTGGAAATCCATCAAGCAATCTCTCTCTGCTTCTCTACTCAGCCTTCTTTGCTAGGTCTTGCCAATCAGTCAATTAACCATGCAATACTCTTGCATACAACTTCTCCTTACACTTGGATACAATAAAAATAACCTTTGTAGGTTATATTATACCTCTTCATCTAGGTCAGATAGATCTTTTTCCGCTTAATCAAGATCGTAGATCTTAGGTTAGGTTAGATCCAACGGATCTTTCCATCATTACCTTTTATTTACTTCTCCAATACAATCATTAATTAAACATTGAATCCATGTGCTAATAATGGTTTCCCGTGCATTAAATGAGTGTGGACCAATCTTAATTAACAATACATATCCCAATAAAATCAACTATGTCAGCTAGAGATCTTAAATCTCATCAATTACTAAAATACTACTGCTTGGCTTTCTCTGTCTCCATTGGAATTTCACTGGCGCTCAGCATCATCTTTTTTTTGCTCAGCATCACCTTTCACTTTGCTTGACATTGACTTTGCTTTGCTCGGCATCGACCTTCTAGTGAACTGTAAGTGAAAAATAAACATCATATCACTTTGCCAAAGTGCCAAATGATCAAGTACCCTAGTGTATACTCATAACTCAACCATTTCCTCAGTCTTCTTGTTATCCTATTCTTCAAATCTTCATCAATCAATATATATGGTACTCAAACATACAACAATAGTCTCACCAGTTAAGGTTTGACATCAATGACAAAATAACAATTGTCTACATTGTAGCAATCTTTCCAACACCTATGACCAGTGGACAGTCAAAATTAGATAAATTTTGATCATCTACACTTACAACCTTCAATCCACTTGAAACATTCACCTAATACATAGGAACAACTTTTCGAATCCTTCAGTGGTACATTGGGGTCTGTACAACCTAGAAAAATAGTTGAATTTTATTGATTTCACTATCAAAACTTTACAATCAATTAACTCCAACCATGGAGTAAGGTTTTTCAACCTTTCACACATTTCCCAAGAATTTCCAACTGAGAAAAGTGGTTGTGAACATTGGGATTCAAAAGTTGCACTTTTTGACAAAAAGTTGCATTATGCAACATTGACAAATTTTAACAAAAGATGTCTAATGTGACTAAACTTGCAAAGTTTTGTGTTTAGACTCCATAGGGGACCTTAGAAAGGTTAAATTAAAATTTCTACCCTTCATTATGTGTCCTATACTATTCTATCCTTATCTACCCAATATTGTCCAAATTGACTAAGGTAGACAATTAGGTATAACATCACCTAGTGTCCCCTTGTCATACAGTTTAGGACTTATTGAAGACATTGGATCCAAGATCCAATCAATACCCTAACCCTTTATTCTTGGGTCCTCTGGTTTGCTTATGGTGGATGAATTTTGGGGCTCTCTCTCTCTCTCTGAACTAGTTTAATATTTAATGTTCAATACGTATTATGTCTAAATTTTGAAGTTTGTTTTTTTAATAGGATTAAAGTAAATTTTTATGTTTAGTTTTATTTTACTTTGTTAGTTATTGTAGAAAATAATAAGACTTTCAAAACTTAAAACCCTAGGTAGAAAACCTAAACACAACTAAAACAAGAAACCCTAGGTAGAAAACAAAATGTAAACCTAGACACAACTGAAAACAAAATTGTAAACCCTAGATCCAGAAAATAAACAACAATATATATATATATCTCTCTCTCTCTATTAAGACCAATTAGGACCAATACCTGACCTATTAAGAGCTAATTTAGGAAAAATAAGACATAATATGACCTATTAAGACCAATTAGGACCAATATGACTTAATAAGATGTAATAGGACCCTTAAGACTTATTACTTGACCTAACAATATTAATAAGACATAAAAATACCTAATACCTACTAATAAGACCTAATGGGATCTCTCTCTCTATTATGTTTTTTAATTTATATTTCTAAATTAAGTGTTGCATTTAATTACAAGTCTAAATTAGATCTTTGTAAGGTAAAATGTAAATTATATAGTAATTGTCAATTTTCATGTTTGTATACATTAGTAGATTATATACCCATGGATCATGTTGATATTGAGAAGCTTTTAGCTCAACATGCACCTCCACCTCCACCCAATCCTACAGAGTTGAGGGAGAATATTAGGAGAAATCTAGATGCCATCACACGTGACATTAATATCATTAGACATCAGCCTCATCCACCTCCACAGCTACTACACCTTGCAGACAACATGCAAGGCATTTTAGATTTGGAACAGTCATTAGACTCAGAGCTGGATAGTTATGAGTCATGGAGGGACTCCATGCGTGCCTTTTATGCTGACGACCTCTCTTATTAAGAGGTCAATGATTTAAAAATTACCAAAAATGATTTGAAACCTTATTTTGTGAACCCTAAAATGGGTGAGGAGATAGTTGGCATGAAGCCATGCATTTCTTTTAGATGGTGTCGGCACCCACAGATAGCCGCACATTTCTGGGAGCGGAGGTGGATGGTATTTGACCATCCACCACACGCTAATCATGAGGTCCCCTTATATTTTTTGAAAAAATTATGGGCTGAATTTTAATTGGGTAGGAAACCCAATTACTTTAATATGAGAGATTTCCAGGGGGTCGATCGAGGTATTCCATAGAGAAAGCTAGGGGCCAAATTGAGTGATAGAAATATAAATCATGTGATTAATGAGCCCCTTGTTCCTCTTCCTACTTCAGTAGTGCTTGCACCTATCCACCATCGAGTAGTGCACTCAGCTCTTGGTTCATTGAATGCCCTTTCATGGAATTTGTTAGAACATATGACCCAGGTGAGGGTTTCTCCTAGCATAATACATGTTTGCACAAGCTGTGGGGATATATATGCATGGTTCCCCAGAGTGAGCCTGATAGTGATGATGCTTCCCATGGTGGATATGATGATGTTGATGATGGCCCACGTGGTGATGTTGATGTTGGCGCACTGGGTGATGTTTGAGATGGCATCACATCATATGTTGATTTTCTATGTGCAGACGATGATCATCCTGAAGAGGTAAATTTAATTATTTAATTGATACTACAATATTAAATTACATATTTATACACATATCAACCATAACATTTGCATTTTTGGTGAACAAAAGAGGGTTGACATGGGTTCATTCAGTGACCATCATCATATCACTTCCACACCTCGAGATCTCGACCACCCATTCATAGTATGCACTTTCATCTAGATACATATATGAGTACATTTAAAGTTTAAACAATTAAAACTTGAACTGATGATGTGTTTGATATATGTTTTTCAATTTTTTAGGGTGCTTCATGTACTAATGAGGTCGGTAGTTCTTCATGCTCTACCCCACCGGTCACTAAGACTCAACCTCATATACATGTAGTATGTTTTACATTCATTAATTTAAAGTGTTTATATGCTTAATAGTTTATGTACAACTTGTATTCATGCTTATACATTTTGCAATTGTAGGCTTTTGGATTATCTCATGTCGTATCACATTTATGTCCTGACTCATCAATGACACTGGCTATGCATCAGACATCTAATGTAAATGCTTATGTTCAATAAATTTACAGTCAAGTTCAATGTAATTCAAAATTTATGTATGTGTACAAGTTTTCAATTCATGATTTAAATATTTTTTTTAGGTGGATACTACCATGAATCTTGGCATGGCTACAGGATTGAGTCAAATACAACCATCGATATTTTCCTTCGAGGTCATGATTAAAATTAATTTTACATTGTCTATTGTGTACCTGTCTTTTATAGGTCTCGATTATCAAAATTTTGTAATTTGTTTGTTTTTACATGACTTGGCTACATCAACTTTTGATGTTGGTGAGAGTGGACCTCCTTGTCCCACTGAGGGAATTACACCACATGGACATAGGGTAAAATTTTAAATTATGTTCATTAATATTACTTTTACTTTTTAAGTGAATTATGCAAGTCATTTGAATTAAACACACTTGGTCTTCTTATGCGATCTTTTATAAATGTACAAGAGGATGAAGTGCATCATGATGGTGCATCCCAGTCACCTTCACGTGGAGTGAAGAGGAGTATAGATCAGCTAGACGAGCAGATTTAGACCATGTTATATTATATGATGGACATTTTATACTCTTTTTTTCACATGTTAGACCTTGTTATGATAGTTAGACTGTGTTATTGTATGATGACAAACATGTTATACATGGTATCAGGATTTTTTTATCATTTTATTTTGACTTGTGTTATATTAGGACTTGTTATCGTATTATTTATATCATGTTATTTGGACTTGTGTTATCATGACTTTTTATTATATGTTATCAGGACTTGTTATCATATTATTTGTACTTGTGATTTGAATCTAGATATATGTGAGTTTACATGTTATCTATTGTAATTAAATATTAAGTACATAATTTTATCATTAATAATAGTTATTTCTTCATGTAATTGACAAGAGCAATTGATTTTAATTGACATGAAACAATATATAAATGTAACTAGTATTGACTTCAAGATTAACTATAAAAATACCATTTATCTTTTAAAACCATGACATAAATTAATTTGAACTATGAAATATGGATACATACTTGAATAACTAAATTCAATTTTGACAAAATTGGACATGAAGAAAAGTGAGCTCATGTATTTTATAAAACCAAAATTGGACGAATACAAGTGTACATTGAGCTTCATAAATAGTTCATGTATTTTATAAAACCAAAATTGGACAAATTTACAAGTGTACATTGAAGTTCATAAATAGTTCATGTATTTTATAAAACCAAAATTGGACGAATACAAGTGTACATTGAGCTTCATAAATAGTTCATGTATTTTATAAAACCAAAATTGGATGAATTTACAAGTGTACATTGAACTTCATAAATAGTTCATGTATTTTATAAAACCAAAATTGGACAAATACAAGTGTACATTGAACTTCATAAATAGTTCATGTCTACATGTTATTCTAGAGGTCATGCATCATAAAAATGAATGTTGAAATGTTAGAAAATATGCATTTAAACATAAAATTCATTTATAGGATCCAAAAGTTAGATAAATGAATTGCACTTACCTAGTATTACAAATTTGATTAGCCAAAAGTTGTAAATTGCACAATTTGTGAGATATGTTACATCCAGTTATACTTGACACCTGAAAGCCAAAGTATTTAGCTCTACATATATGATACTTGAAAGAAGTCATGTCTACATATAAAAAAATAATAATTAACAAAAAACTAAATGTATAAATTTGATTCAACCTAATGTCCCATCAACATCCTCTCTTTTCTGCAATGCATCTATGATTTCCTCATGGTCTTCCATTGAAAGTGTCCATAATATTTTATTAGCAGGTCTCCCTTTGTATCTTTCCAATTTGTTATTGTTGCCACTACCAAAGGAGAATAATGTATAATCTTCTTTTCTGATTGGTAGTCTCCAAAAGCTGGAAAACCATTCCTTCTTGTTAGGTATTTGCGTAGCTATGTACCAACAAATACAATAGACCCAATTGGATACTCAAAACCATCATCATCTACTTCATGACATATCAACTTTTTCTTAGGTTGTACACATTGAGCTAGCCAATAATCAGTCTACTCTTCATTATCCTCGGGTGCAACAACAACATACACATGCACTGCAAAACAAAATTAAGTACATGTACAAATAAAATTTCTTAGACATATAATTCTAATACAATAATAAATAAGATGACGTACATTAATAATATAGTTTAAATCTTTACAAGAAATTGAATGAAATTACTAGGTTCTATGAGGTCTGAAAAATGATCATAATCTTTTGATGCAAATGCATGATTTACGTCTTCATTTCTTATATCATCTTGATCTTGTGGTTCACTAGGTGTTAATAATTTTTGTTTCCATTCTTCAACCCATTCTATATTCTCACATTCTTACCATTCACCTGCAACACAAAGTTGACAAAAACATGCAAGCTCCCTAGTCCATATAGTCCAAGTGTTAGAATTAGAACTCATAAATGAATGCCATTTAGCACACCCACTGATTGTATCACAATCATATCTTGAAATAATATTATTCTCTTCAAATAGCCAGAAGAAATTCTTGATTGTAGAGTTCTGACTTGATCCTATAGACCAACTTGTTTTACACCACTCAATAATTGTACGTGCATCTTTTAGTTTTGCATTTTCCTTAAATTTGAGTTGTTCTCTACATAGGGCTCTCTTAACACATGCACCAACACCATCGTGTTCTCCTTTACCATATCTAGCCTCAAAAAAACTCCAAATATGTTGGACATTACTTTTCTTATGTGTCCTACTCAACCAATAAAACATTCTAGCATTCTTGAATTGCCTCGTGCAATTATCTGACCATATTAGATGTTGTATTATATGAATTTCTCTCTCCCTTAAATTCTCATAAAAGATCTTAAAGCAATACTGGAAAAACTCTAATGAGTGCAAGTTATTATCACTCATATAGAAATGATACTCTCAAAATTTTTTGATCATCTTTAGTACTATTAGGTGTATGCCTATAGATAATATGAACAAACATTGTTACTTGCACTAAATTATAATATTGTGATTGGATCTCATCTTGTGGTGCAAGTGTGTAGTTCTCTTCAAAGTCAATGACTAAAAGTATACTACTAATTGGAAATTTATTCTTGCATATGCAAAATTGTCCATCAAGCCATCTAGCATTTTGGGAGTGTTTCGCATATTTAGGTACAACCTTATTCTTGAATTCATTCATAAATGCATGAACACTAACTTTTTCAGTAATTAGCTCATACCATTTTCCAACCTTTCCATCCTTAAATGGATACTCAATAGTTTTAAATATTTTTTCATCAACTAATTGATGACTAAAAGAAATTGAAATATTTTCATGCAAACATTCATCTAAAAATGCAAGATTACCACATACATCACATACACCAGAAACACATGAATTGAAAAGAAAAAAATGCTCATTAGGTAGGTTACAAAACAAACCTGATATAAATTCTTTTATAGTTTGAGGTGGTATATTTATACCACATTCTTACAACATTTAATTAGTATGCATGGTAGAATGTATAGATCAAAATACATCATAATGATAACGAAATTGAATGTGAATTTTGCAACAAAATGTTACTCTTTCCTTGTTAATACTTACATACCATGGTTTACATTTTTCAAAAGATCTTTGACTAATAGAAATAGTTAACACCTTAACATTCAAAAATGTTTTATACAATTCAATTTGAGTCATATCCAAAAGATGTTTTGGACATGTGGATCACGAATTTTTGAGATGACTCTTAATTTAAGAACATCTCTAGCATTAGGTGATACTCTTGTATTATTGTGACAAAAAATTTCAATTAAAGTTTTGACTTCAGCAATAATTTTCATGTCAGATTTCAGGAGTCTACCACTAAAGTTCCACAAATGGTTTGCCGGAGATCACTTTCAAAGTTAACTCTTCTCTTTATAGCTCTCACTAAAGTTTTACGATGAATATTAAGATATCCATTCATGTTTTTCATCATTCTTTTATCAAAAGTAGTTTTGTTTACTAGAGTTGTTGTTATTGCTCGTCATGTCGCATTCCTATCTTTAGAACAACTTTTCTTTCTGATTGTGTTAGCAACTGTTGTTACAACTTGTTTTAAAGACTCATCCTTCATTTTGGATTTCACATAAATGCCTAACCTCTTCATCACTTTTCGCATTTTACTCATTTTAATTAGTTGTAACATTAATATCTACATTGAAACCCAAATTTCTTATTATAAATTTTTTTCTAAACAATTTACTCGCGTATGTCCTAATCTGTCTCCATGAAACCAAACAACACAGATTGTCTAGCACATCACTTTTAATTTGAAATTGTTTAATCATTTCATTATCATTCAAAGGGGTTTCTTTCTCAATTGGTGTTTCTATGTCTACATCTATATTGTTGATCTCAATTGTCGTTTGATTGTCAATTTCAATTGGGGTTTGAATTTCACTTTCAATTGGACTTTTACTTTTAGTTCCTTTATCATTATGATTAACATTACTAATTTGTGGTTTTTGATGTGCAATATAATCTTTTACTCTATTTTCAGGAATAAAATCTAAATGATTGAAAGAGTAAACCGCTAATACAAAAAGATCAAGTTCTTTATCACAATAAGTTTCATTTGGATATGAAGACATACCTGTATCCAATAATTGATTAGAAAATGTGCCTGAATTTTCTCCTATTTTGTTTTCTTCTTCAACCTTTGCATCCATCATGGTGTCCTCATTGTTATCATCTTCTGAACCGATTGGTGAACTCGATGCTCCAAAATTATCCAGGTTTCAAATTCTTGCTCTTCTTTCTCATTGTCATTTTGCCTCTTTCTCTCTATTTGTTGCAACCTCATCAGCTATCAGAACCTTTCTTTCCCTCTTTCTAAGTTTCTTTGATCCCATGTTTGCACCAAAATTTGAATCCAAATTAATCTGCTCTTGTTAAATCCAAAACAAGACAAGAAAAGAGAATGTTGGTTCACAATATTATTTCTGCAACACAGATATGTCATAAAAATTATTGAATAATCATCAATCATTGAGATCAGGCCCACAAAATAGTTTTTTTTCTCCAGCGAATCTTTCAGAAATAAGCACCCGCTATTTAAATGAAACGGGTGCTCGTTTCGGTTTCAACGGTCCAAAAAGAAATGGGCACCCATCTTTTGAATTTTAAATAATGGGTGCCTGTTTCTAAAAACCAGGAGTGGGGACTATACCTTCACCCTATTTTTTGGTTCGGGACGGGTTTGGTCCTACCAAGCCTATGCTTGGCCTTGCCAAAATATGGCTAAGGCATTTAAAAATAAAATTTACGCTTTGTAATATTTTTTGGAGGTCTTCCCGAATGCATTTTTAGACGAAATGAAAACCCATTTCAGTTCATATTGTAGTGATTATAAAAATATAAATTTTATAGTGATATGAAAATTTTTAGTATTTTTACAATAATTATTATGCCAAAGTGGTACCTATAGTTAAAATAGTAAGGTTTACTAAAATTTTAATAACTTTTTTTATTTTAGGTTTTTGAAAAAATGAATTATATGAGCCCAATCTACATAGAATTTTATTCAAAATAAAAAAAAATCCAAAAAAGTAAAATTTTCATCAAATTATGGTGGTTGTACACCAGAGGTTTTCAAAATGTACTTTATAGTCAATTAAAAATTAATAAAAAAATATTCAATTTAAAAAAAAAGGAAAAATATTCTGACCAATCTTTGATCTGTTAGGTACCTTCCCCGAGAAAGATTTAGAAAAATTCATTTATTTACTTCAAAATAGGGTGGTCGTACACATGTGGGGTATGGTCCTGAAACAAGCATTTTGAAAAAGGGGTTTTTAAACATGCCTACTACAATATATTTTCTACCATGTGGGTGTTCAAGTAAATTACATATTTTCAAACTAGATTCCAAGCACTACATTTTCTATTAGTGGATTGTTTTGAGATTCAATCTCTAAGTGCCCCAAATTTTGACATCAATTGACAAAAAATTTGCAAAACACGGAAAACACTTCCACTTTTTTCTCAAAACTAGGACTCAACTTATTGCAGCCACCCCGTACCCTTCCCCAAACACATTGACACCCCTAAATTTGACAAATATCAGGGGAAGGGAGATCCTGTGAGCCACGTGAAAGAATTCTACATGGCATGCCAATAAGTGGACTACAGCGATAGCTTCCTCATGAGACTATTCACCAAAATCTTTGGAGGGACCGCTCTTAAGTGGTTCTAAAAGATCCTCTATAGCACAGTCTCTACTTTCACAAAACTATCGAAGAATTTTGTGGCCCAATACATGCACAACATTGAGAATGAACTCTCCCTCCTAGACTTATGCAACTCTAAATAGAAAGGAGAAGAAAGCATAACAGACTATCTGCAGCACTAACAAGGACTTACCACAAGATTGTCCTATCAACCCCTAGATAAATATCTCATAAAAATCTTTATAAACAATCTCCATCCCAAATTAGCCTACCACATGCACATGAATTGCATACAAACATGTTAAGATATCCAAGAAAAAGGCATGAATCTTGAACGAGGTCTTGTCGAAGATGGTGCCTTCAAGCACTACAAGGAACCCCAACTTGAATGCAATAAAAATGACCGATCATGATACTGGAAGTAGAACAAAAATGTCGTAACAGATGGAGCCATAGACACTAAACATGTTTAGATCATTGTTGTAGGTCCTCAAACACCTACCCCAATATATCAACAACAACATTACCAACAGAACACACCAGCGCAGACCTACCTGCAACACCAATATCAACAAATGCCACCTCCCTCGGCATATCAAAAAGCTATACAACACCAAGAAACACAACATCAAAACATATGCCCAAAGCAAGCTGCGTAAAAAAACTATCAACACCACCACCAGAATCCTTAAAATCAAAGCAGTGCAATATCAGTCCAGCAAGGACAAAATAGACTGAGACAAGATCAATACACTCCTAAACGCACATTCACTCCCTTGGGTGAACTCATTGATGTCATATTCCACAGGATAGCAAAAGTAAACCTGATTGTATACCAACCACTAACGTAACCCTTTGGGGACTCTACTCCTAAACCATAATGGTTTACAAATAATGAGTGTTGTGATTATCACTGTGTTAAGGGACACACTACTGTCAAGTGCATTAAATTTAAACACTATATCCAAGATCTCATTGATCGCAAAGAAATTGAAGTAGATTCTACAGCCAAGGCCTCACCCAATAGTGCTTTGAAAATCTAGCAAAATGTGTTCCCTAACCATGGTGACAATAAGGGCCCTACCAACACAAACACTGCTCCAACATTCAATCAAAGTAAAGGAAAACAAGAAGATAATACCAGTAATAACTCCTCAACCTATGTTGACTTTGGTAGCTTAATTGGTTGCATATCCCAGGTAGAACCGTCAGTAACTGTTATCAATGTCAAAGGCGCTGATACCAATTGTACGGTCACCATGCGTCAAGGACACATAACATTTGTCAGTGCTAGTACTGCCTCATCCTCTGGGGCATAATATAATCTATAGGAACATCTAGGGAACACACCCACCCAAATCTCCATCCTAGATCTCCTTCGTACATCACCCATCCATCAATAAATCCTGAACAAAGCTCTTCAAGAGTCTCGTATACCCAGCAATATTGACACTAGCTAGTTTCAAAACCTTGTAAGCCACTTGTCCGCTTCATGTAGAATATCTTTCAAAACCTCAGACATGCCATTTGTTGAGCTTGATCACAATCTTCCCCTTCACATCATAGTCATGATCAAAAAAATTTCCATCAAATGGGGCATGATAGATAATGGTTCAACCTTGAATCTTTGCACTTTGGAATTTGTTAAGAAACTGGGATACTCTGAGGCAGATATACTGAGTGACATCATCACTATCAAAGCATGTGATAATCTAGAATGCAAGTTAGAGGGCACAATCTCCTCGCCTATCAAATTGGACCTAGTAGTACAAGAAACAAAATGCCATGTGGTTGATCTTGACCTCCCATACAACATCCTCCTTGGATGCCCATGGATACACTCTATATAGGCCATCCCTTCCACCTACCACCAATGCATCAAGTTCTCCCACAACAAAATTGAGATCACCATCCATGCTGATCCCTAGCCCTTCACATACTACCATGCGATGGAAGCCTCTTATCCACATTCAACTGATTGTCCTAGAACTGACATTGGCACATTTGTCGTTAGTTCCTCCAAAACCTTTCCTGATCCAAGCACTATCCTTTCATCCACTCTTTCCATCGTCAAGATCCATCACCATGACTACGGAGAATACAACCTCACCGATGCTTTTGTTGTTGGAGCCCTACCAACAAATCCACATACACATGGGCATCCATCCAATTACATTGAGCAGAAGGAACTTGGGCCAGAACAATTGGGTTCTTTTACCTTCCTTTCTCATGGAATTTTAAATTGCTAGTAAATGACACCTGCGATCAATAACTGGATGTACAAAGATCCAACACCTCTCAACAGTGGTCTCCTCGATCACTTCAAAGGAAAATATCCCTCTACCCACAAACTGGTCACTGAAAAGTGGAACTATCAAGGAGGTGGACTAGGCCCTGAAAAAAAGGCTTGAGAGTTCCCATTAAGGCCTCTAAACTAAAAAGACACATTGGTTTGGGCTTTGAACATAATACATCTGGCATTGGCCATAACACAATTGGGGGCGCTAATGAAACTAGTCTAACTTATTACATTCCCCTGGGCAACATAAATGAATTCAAAGACATACCAAAAGAGAAAATAGTGAGAGCTTATGATGATATTGATGACATATTCCTTGGTAATGCTGTCCTTTGCCAATTATCCCTCAAATTCATAGACCTTCCCCTCATTCATCCAGAACTCATAAACTGGGACCAACCAAGCATCGTCCCTATAGATGAGTTTGATAGCGTGACCATGCTCCTAAGATTCATGGAAGAAACATATCAATAGCCAGATTGGGGGCACTCCTCTATGCATGTGTACAAATTGGACCCTAAGGCATACTTTGGGGGAGAGGAGGTCTTTAGCTGCAAAATTCAAAATCAAAAGAAAAAAGAACAAAATGGATCTCTTAGTGAAAACCTCTCTGGGGTGTTATCTGATCAGAAAAAAGTTTAAAAAAGGGCGTATCTCCTAGTGAAAACCTTTCCGAGGCGTCAGGAGATGGAGATTCTCCTCTCCCTACTATCCATGAATACCAATTAGAGTATTCATATGTCATGATTGAAGAAACTAAACCTATCAATCTTGGTACAGAAGATCAACCTCGACTCACTCACATTGCAACATCATTAACAGAGGATGAAGAAATAGCCTTCAGAGCTCTTCTTAGAGAATATCCTAACATCTTTGCATGGTCCTACTCTCACATGCCTGGGTTGGACCTAGACCTCATGGTACATCACTTATCACTGGATCCAAACATCAAGCCAGTCAAGCAAAAACTCTGCAAGATGCATCCTAAGGTCGCATTACTGGTCAAAGCAGAATTGGAGAAACCTTTACAAGATAAAATCATTAGAGAAATCGATTACTCAGACTGGATTTCTAACATGGTGCTAGTCTCCAAGCCTGACAACTCAATCAAAATCTACACAGACTTTTGAGATCTCAAAAAAGCATGTCCTAAGGATGATTTTCCATTACCCAACATTGACATGATCGCGTACCTCACAACCGGACATGAGATGTTGTCTCTCATGGATAGATTTTTAGGATATAATCAAATCTGCATCACAAAAGAAGATCAACACAAGAAAACATTCACAACCCCATGGGGAACCTTCTACTATAACATGATGCCATTTGGGCTAAAAAATGCTAGAGCTACATATTAGAGGGCCATGAATGTTATCTTCCATGACATGATTCATAAGATCCTTGAAGATTATTTGGATGACATATTAGCTAAATCCAAAAGAAGAATAGACCACCTAAATGACCTAGAGGCTGTATTTGATCGTCTTCATCACTATGGCCTAGTGCTCAACCCTAAGAAATGTATCTTCAGGGTAACATTAGGAAATCTCCTTGGGTTCATTGTATCAAGATGAGGCATTGGGATCAATCCTATAAAAAATAAGGCCATCATGGAAATGCCTCCACTAAAACCACTCAGACAGCTGCGCGGTCTACAAGGAAAGCTTCAATCAGTGTGTCATTTCATATCACAGCTTGCAGAAAAGTGCCAACCTTTTATGCATCTACTCAGGAAAGACAATAGTTTCAAATGGGATCCTTTGTGTCAAAGAAGCTTTGAAAAGATCAAGGAATACCTGGCCAATCCACCTATCTTAGTACCACCTACACTAGGTCGGCCTCTTATTTTGTCCATATCAGCAATGACTATATCACTAGGGGCGTTTCTGGCCTAGCTCTATGACAATGGTAAGGAAAGAGCCATCTACTACATCAGCCACACATTGGTGGGCTATGAGCTTAACTATACACCTATGGAAAAATCATGCTTAGCAGTGCTTTTTCCACTCAGAAGCTTTGCCATTATATGTTTAGTCACACCATCAAGCTTATCTCAAAGGTGGATCTACTCAAGTATCTACTTTCCAAAATAACTCTGATAGACCGAATGGCTAAATAGGTAATGATTCTAAGTGAGTTTGATATCCAGTATGTAGACAAAAAAGCCATCAAAGGGCAAGTTATAGCTAATCAATTGGCAGAGACACTGTTGGTTGATACATATCCTTTAGTCATGGAATTTCTTGATGAATATTTGTGCATGGTAGAAAAACAACCAACCTAGAAGCTATTCTTTGATGGATCATATACATCTCATGGTTCTGGGGTAGGAATCCTCTTTGTCACTCCACAAGGTGACTATATTCTGAACTCATTCAAAATGGGATTTCCCTGCACTAATAATATAGAAAAATATGAGGCACTGGTTGCAAGACTTAGTATGGCCATCCAATGGAACATCACTAACATTCATGTCCTTGGCATTTCCCAACTTATTATCAAGAAAGTACTAAATTAATTCCAAACCAAGGATGATAAGTTTCTACCTTACAAAGAGATGGTAGACAAAATGAAAGAGAATTTTCTCAATCCATAGATCACACAAGTACCATGCCTAAAAAATAAATCTGTCGATGCAATGGCTACAATAAGATCACTTCTAGAAATTTTGTACGACACAACACTGTATGAATTCTTAGTCAAGCAACTTCATCTGCCCACATACGAGAGCGATGACATCAATCGGGTCTGTGTCTTGGTTAGTCCTTAGTCCCCTTGGTACCATGACATCCATGCTTATCTAAAGAATGGTATCATATCCCCTCACCTCACCAACACCCAATGCAAAAAAATCATTCACAAAGCTTCCCGCTACACTATTGTAGCCAACACCTTATATCCTCAAGGTTATCACAACATTCTCTCAAGATGTTTAGATGAAACTGAAGCAGCCGAGGAATTGCGAGAAGTGCACACTAGAATCTATGGTGCCCACATGAGTGACATGGTCTTAGCTAAATAGCTTCTCAAAATCAGGTACTACTGGCCTACCATGGAACATGATGCTTGTGAATTTGTAAAAACATGCTTACCCTGTTAGCAGCATGCTAATTTGATACATGCTCTAGTGCGAGAATTGCATCCTATTGCACCATCCTGGCCATTTTCATGTTGGGGTTTCGATCTCATTAGTAAGATCACCCCTTGTCCTCTAAGGGACATAAATACATCATAACGGCCACTGAGTACTTCACAAAGTGGGTCGAAGCAATCCCACTCACCCTCATGACAGGCATCCAAATATCCAAGTTTATCCTCTACCATACCATTTCCCGCTTCCGCATCCCATCCACCATCTTCACAGATCATGGCACACCATTTGAAACCCAACATATCGATGATGTGTGCGAGTGCCTCCACATCCACCATCGTTACTCCAGTCTAGATTTCCCCCAAGGTAACAGTCAAGCTGAGGCAACCAAAAAAACCATCCTCAAAATACTAAAGAAGGTTGTCAATGATACTGGCAATGAATGACATCTCCAAATCAACCCTACCCTTTGGGCCTACCTTAAATCCTATCACACCCCTACAAGAACCACTCCATATTCCCTTGTCTATGGTGCTGAAGTTGTCTTACCAATTGAGGTCGGACTACCATCACTCAGTCAAGTATCTCTAAAATACCTAGTCACTGATGAAGACTACAAAGTAGCTAGACTCACACAGCTTGATCTACTAGATGAAAAGCGTTAGCAATCCTATGATCATCTAGCTGTATATCAGAAATGACTCAAGAGAATATATAACAAGAAAATCCACCCATGTCAGTTCTAGGTAGGGGACTTTGTGCTCAAAGATAATTAGAAAGTGGGTACTAATCAAGAAAAGAAAGGTAAGTTTGAGGTGACTTGGCAAGGTCCATACATCATCACTACATGCTTCAAATCTAGGGCATATCAATTATCTACTCCTGAAGGAGAACTTCTAAATGATCCTATCAATATCATTCATCTCAGGCACTTCTATGCCTAACAGTTGGTTATTCCAGTCATCTGAGAAAATCCATAAAAAGTATAAAAAGTCCTGAAAAAAAAAAATCATTGTCTTGGTGAAAATTTAGTAAACAAACACCTTGATGATAACAGAAAAAAAAGAAAAAAAGAAAAAAAACATCGTTCAATGGTGAAAACTTGGCAATCAAGCGCCTTGGACAAGTATGTGTGGTGAAAACCTGACAATTAGGCATCACACATAGTGAGCCATACCACTATCTATCAAAATATTGTTCTCCTCCATCTCCCTCATCCCACTCTACTTTGACCTAAATCATTACCTATATTTCCTAGATGTTCCACCATCGCGCACACCTATCTGCATAGGTCCTCCTATCCTGTATCCTGAGATTTTGTACATATTTGTCCTGTATATAGTCATCTATCTTTGCTGTACATATGTCATCCTATCCCAATCCTTGAGCTTCAGTCCTGTAAATATCTTGTCCGTGTCAGTCTAGTCTTGTGTCCGGTCCCGCTTCTACATATCTCATGTCCTTGGTCGGTCTCTTGCAGAAAGTGATCTAGTTCTATTCTAAATCCTGTGATTTAGCACGTTCCTTTTGAAAAAATCATGCTTCAACAATTTGATCTCTGTACATCTTTTCTCCAATCAGATACACACTTGACATCTCCATGGAAATGGGTCCGTGAAGGATGTATCCTTCCTCATGTTGACCTAAATCTAATTACATCTCCATCAACGGGTCCGTGTAGGATGTATCCTTCCTCTTGTCTGACCTAATCAATCACACATCTAGTCACCTGCACTGGGTCCTTTTAGGATGTACCCTTCCTATTGTTCAACCTGTCTACAATCACAAATCAGATCAATCCAATCATCATCCTATATCATTGATCTCTCTGGCAAAAGGCATCTTGTTGTTGAATTTTTGATCTTGAAATTTGATTTTGGTTCTTGCTTATCATTCCTGATTCTTTTTAGTTTTTCTCCTCCTCAAGGTTGCCACGATTCTTTATATCATGGTATGCTGTGAATGGATGCACCTGGAATAAGGGAACTTGATCTTTTTTTTTTTTGCTTGTGAGTCAGTCGGATATGACCCCTTCATGTATGTAATCCATTTGGGTTTGCATTTTTCACTTGGGAAATGTCATTTTCTTGTGGGATTTTCCAACATCATTTCAACCATGGTTCTTCCTGGGAGTCATGTGTGATGCTCGGGAAACCCTCGCGTGTCTATTGTGTCAGTCTTCTGCAACACCAATGACAATGCCTCGTGTTCCTAGTAACCTTGGCATGGCCTCTAGCATTTCTATATCAAAATAAGTGCTCAAACTAGATGGTGGTATTCCTTCTCGGAATACCCCTCACTCAAGCTTCAAGAAAATCCTCCCCCCATCCAATCCCAAGAAAAAGCAGTCCTATCAACCCCAGCAACAATCTTATCCCACCCTCAATCCTACATCCTAGCAATGATCTCCTACCTACTCCTTCCTTCCTCCACACCTCATCCCTCATACATGATGCCAACTTGAATCCCACATCACCTAGCGTCTCCCTCTTCTTCCTTTTCTTTCCCTTTCATGTCGCTCTTCACTGCCTTTTCGAGACGTCGTCAAGGCTTCACTATTTTTCTTGCCACCCTCTCAAGGGGGCATCCACCCTAGTCAAAGTCTATTCTAATTTTATCCTAATCATCACTCTGGGGAAAATTTATTGCCTATGTCACATCTTAATGTCATCTATTATTTCAAACGTCTTCAAAATAGTATTATTCTAACAGTATGTTGAAGAGGGGCAAAATGTAGACACCCAAATCTGATTAACATAATCTAATCATATTTAGTATCTTCTAGTACATTACCAAATAAGTAATCAGTCATTACCTAATTGATCTATGTTATCCTACTAGCTTAATTAATTCAATTAATTAGTTATAGTCTAATTTATTATTAAATGGAAACCAATGGCCTAATAGTTAATTAAATCCCATTTCCCCTATTAGATTAAATGAATATATTTATTCATTTAGTTTAATTCATATTATCCTCTTTCCCTCCACTTGTGATTTAAATAGTTAATTCTATTCTATTTAAGCACATGGCTTCATAACCTTAACCCCTAACCTAACCAATCCCAACCACCTAACTCTGAGTTCAAACCCATCTCAACCCCTTCACACACATTAATCCTTCCTCATTAGCTAATTAACCCTAATCAACTAATTAACCCCTCCACTCATTCTCTCTCCTCTCATCTCCATCTCGCTAATCACCTATCTTAAACCCTAACCCTAATCCTAATATCTCCCTAAGCTTGTCACATTCCTAATCCTTGGATTAGGAATTCAACCCCTTTCCCAAAGTCAAACTTCTCAAGCCATCTCTTATCCCCTCACCCATGCCTCATTAAGACCCTCATAGATGCCTCATTAATGCTCTTACACTCCCAATTAATGCTTCTTACATCTCTCATTACTCACCCTATCTCTAAGAGTCTTTTCTTATCCCTTTTGCACATGGAGCAAAATGGTCACATTCATCTCCCCTCACATCCTCTCTCCTTGTGACACTTGTCACAATGAGAGGAACTTAAAGAAGCACAATCCTTGTGCTCTCTTCTAGGTTCATCTGAGCCCCTCTTTAGCTTTGCATCCTGACCACTCATTCTGAGTCCATTTTCTTATATAAGGAACCTCATTCCTTCACAAATTTAATCCAATTTCAAAGCAGAGTTATAATGTCAGTTTGAAGAACCCATCTTGAATCTTGAAGCATATCAAATCTTGAGCACACATCCATAATCATGTAAACATCAAAAGATCAAAAGGGAGCTTGGATCAGTTTTTAGGGAGCTCACATTCTGGCACGCCTGGTGGGAGTCGAACCCACAATCGCCTCATTCCCTCACAAATATATCCATCTTTCATGCAATGTTATAATGTAGTTTTGTGTTCACACTTTGAAGCAATAAGCCCCATCTTGAAGCTTGAAGCATATAAAATCTTGAGCACACATCCATAAGCATGGACACATCAAAAGATCAAAAGGGAGCTTGGATTAGTTTTTAGGGAGGTTTGCACTTCTTTAATTTCTTATTGTTTTAAGTTTTCTTTTATGTCTAATCATGTATGTATTCTTGGTCTTTTAGGTTATTGATTGTTTTAATCTGATTATCATGCTCCTTTTATAACTAATTTTCCATAGCTCACACATGTAATAATTGGTGATGGCCCCCTCCTTATTAGAAAATAATATTGAGGAAACCACTCCTTTTTTTCTATGCGTGATCATGCTTCGATTTCAACTTTGTAAGATTGTTTTCTAAGTATCGTTTCTTTTCCAAGGCTTGTTGCTTGAAATGTCTTTTGTCCAATTTCTTTACCTCGAGAATTTTCTAACAACTATATCTAGATAACCTCAAATTATGTTTAAAAGTGTTACAGTAAAAATGTAATTACCTAATTAATTGGCTGATTATTAAGTCCCTTTCTACACTAGCATATTCAATCTTACTCAAGTCATGTGATTCTTTTGTCTCTTATCATATGATAAGGACATAGGTCATTATCTAAATTGATCATCACTTAAATTTTTTATTGATGGTTGGAAAGCTAGACAAATCACCTAAATTTTTATTTAGGATAAAGAGTCGTATTGAGATACGTTTGAATATAATTTTAATCTATTCTTAAAAAAAATGAAACTAATTATACATATAATCTAAACTATTTTTAAATAAAATGTAATGCCCTGCAAGGCAACCCGAGAGGACAAGACATAAAATATCTATAAGATGCAAGTAATATATTTTTTTAACTAGAATAATATTCATCATTGTACTTCATATCTATAAAATAAGAAAATACTTTTCTACAACTTGAGTGCAAGATTTATTCAGCTTAAGTCCTCACAGGTTCCCTAATGTCGCTACTAAAGAAATATTATCTAAACTGTTTACATGCATAAGATATCCATTTAATTATGAGCTTAAAAGATCTACATTAATTTTAATACACCAAGGTAAATTTCCCTAACTTGTTTCTTTCATTAAACATAAGGTAATCGTCTAACATCATCATTCCTTTTATCAACTGATGCCATTAGATCATATTGTTTTAATAAATATCTATTATCCTTTGTACCACTTTCCTCTAAACATTTAGGTAAGAGATTAGTGTTAATAAGGTAGACATTATGCTAGGTACTTCATTAACCCATAAACATGAACCAACCATTAACATTACTATCAAGTTACTATCTTGTTTCATTATTTCATAACTAATCATTATTAATAATTCCAATCACTAACCTATCATTTCTCAACAATTTCCTTTGATCCTTTCATCAAGAGAGAATACATTATTCTGGCAATACATAATTAAATATAACTATATCTAAGATTATTTCCTTTATATATGAACAACATAAGAGAATAGGAGAAATAACATAGACACTTTCTTTTAATGCTAATAACATGTCCAATATATCATATATTATTTTCCCTTTCTTTTACCTAGGACTACACATTCCCTAATACACTGCTTTGAATTCAGACTACATCAATACTTCAAGATTCTTTATAGGAGATTACAATTACATGAATAAAAATACATAAATATCTCTCAACATAATAAAATATCCAATAGGAAGTCTTCAACTGCATATCTAGAAAGGAACATGTGCTAGGATCATCCAAAGAACCATGAAAAATACCTCGATATAAATATTAACCACCCAATCATGTGGGACCAATAGGCCCACTCCCCCAAGCTAGGAGATAGAACCAAAGGCCCATGCAAGAGGTAACAACTAGGACATTCGTAAGGCGGTGATAACTTTTCCCCAAATTCACAACACAAAAGGAAAGACAAGAATACCACAAGGACTACTAGAGGCATGATAAAAATTGGTAGGGACTCTAAGCTACAAGCTAGGTGAGTGTCATCACATTATCCTCACCCCTTGGGTTATCCTGGTATGCCACTCTAGGCCCCAACCCCCAAGTAGGCGCATGCGGAACCGAACATCTCTCATAGCGATGAGATTGTTTGATTGTGCTATCGCATTAGCACCTTCTCCCACTCCCATCCATAGCCTATAAGAGCACTACCAGAATGGGTGAGGCTTATCTTATTTAATGTGTAGTACCCCTTCCCATAATTTTATTAATGTTTTCACTGGATTAAACAACTCACTAGTGGGTTATCCTGGTACTAGCCACTTAGGGCCCTGACCCCTTACTGTGAGCCACTGACCTAGTATACTTAGGTTCCCTAACCTACATAAAAAAATCATAATAACATAATAGATCCATTTTATAGTATACAATATTTTATATCAATATCATAACAATATTTGACTAAGTTTAGGAAAACATATGTTGTCCCTAGTTCACTGGACAACCCTAAACCCTGATATGACATTCCAAATATTCCACACACATAAGAAGACATCAGAGTGATATTATAAACATATTTAGAATAAACATAGATCCAAACCAAGAAATAAAAACCCTAATAGCCTCTGGTAACCATACAAAACCCTAAAACTTGGTAATGTTCTTAAACTGATATATTTCCATAAAGGATTAAATGCAAAGAATATAAATCATAGAACAGTTGCCAATATCTTCCACAAAAAAAATAATAAAGCCTATATCTTCAGTGGGGATTTCAGTAACATAATTATAGACTCTCAATTTAATTTGGGTGATGATCCAATAGTGGGAAAGAGAGTTATGACTTCTGGTTTAAAACAGAAAACTCTGGTTAGGGTTCAGACCTGCCTTCACTAAAATGATTGTAATTATTACAAAACACAATAAAAATTATCCAAACCAATGGGAAATGAAATATAAGACATTGAAGGATATATTATATAAAATTCAGACTTTTATATTATCATAACAGTCTGTAGCATATGAATACATTTGACAGAAAAATCAGAATCAAGAAATGAGAGGCATAGTCTGCCAAAATGTCAATAGTAAGGCATTAATTCAACTCTAAAAATAAAATCAGAGAGATACCCATTTCAGATCTATGAATTTTAATTTTGGAAAAACAATTTAGAAAAACCATATATGCAATTTACAGTATTATAATAATAGATCTCCAAAAATGGGTTGCTAAAAACCCTAGGAAAACACATGACAATTTTCACAAACAAAAACTCCAAAATTTTAAATAACTAAAGGAATGAAAAGTAAAGATATAGTACATAATTAAAATATGTAAATATATTCATATTTTATCATATAATTTAATCAACCAATACATTCAATCCATACCTCAAATCCTACGAAGATCCAACCGAAGAAGGAGACAAAAGAGGAAGACAAATCCAAACTTGAGATGCATCCTTCAAACCCTATCCATTTTCAAAAATCTCTATGAAAAAATCACAAATCCACATCAATGAATCCCTCTCTCAACTACTGAAACTCTGACAAAAATGTCTCTCTCCCAAAAGAAAAGATAACCATAAATTCATAAAGAAATATGCTTACAAACTCTCCCTTACATCTCCTAAGTTTTTCTCCAAAATCTCCATGAAAGAAAAGTAATCCTCCCCTTAATGATTCAGCCCCCAAAATTACTCCTCTTCAAATGAAAACTAGTGCATATAAATATATTTCCAAAGGTTGTGAGGAAAGGTAACGATCTCCCAACTTACTCTTAACTAAAGGGCATTATTAAATAACTTAATATAAGAGTAAACTCACCACTATATATTACTCAAATATGTTACTAATAACTAAGGGGGTGGGGGGGGGGGGGCGCTGAATCAGTGGCCTCAAAAAATTTAT
>MU227805.1:3126657-3143765 GCA_018584345.1 Thuja plicata
AGAGAAGATGAAGGATTCAAATTGAAGTGTCACAGTTTGATTGATGCTTCTGCAAGTGGCACGAACAGAGCTACAGAGCTGCCAAAGCTTATCAGACAAAGATGGAAAAAGGGAAGGAGGCCAAATGTTTTAACTTCCCCTGTTCTTTTCCGTTTCTTTTCCTTGAAATTAGTAGTGACAGAGGTGGTTTCTTTCCATCTATTTTTTAGAGGGAGATGAATCGATTAAACTTCCTTTGTAACGGTCATCCCCTGGCTCTATATGTATGAAGTTGAAAGATTAATGAAAGGTCAGAAAATTTTTGGTGTGGAATGCTTGATGTTACGGAGACAATTGAAGGTGTTTTATGTCAATTATTTTCTATTCCAGTTTCTTTCTCTTAGTCGAAGTTACATTAGGAAAGAAAGGATGTTTCATTCTTTTGTGGCGAGGATGTGAGTAAACCTCAGTAGGATGTGCTGTGGGATATTCAAGAAAGAGCTAGGTAGAAGTTGTCAGTGTATGATTCTTTTTCTTAATCTGAATTGCAGTAGGAAGGAAAGGATGTTTCATTCCTTTGTTTTGAAGATGTGAATGAACCTCAGTAGGATGTGCTGTGGGATATTCAGAAAAGGATTCATTAGAAGTTTTCATCATTTCATTTATATCTCTGTCAGTAGTTGTTGTAGATTAGTCAGTACTGAGTGTATGAATTCATAGGATGTGTGAGTTCTACATCTTGGTTTATAGATTAGAAAGCTCTCCTTGCCTGGATTAAGTTCTGTTTAGGCTTAATTCGGTTTGCCTCTTCTGCTCTCGGGTTAAGAGCATACCTTGTGTTAGTTTTAGGATCAAGACATAATTCATTGCATATCATTCCAAAAGGGAGCTGTACCTACCAATTCAGAGAAAAGCCAGTAATCAGAGAACGACTTTTCAACTGTTGTAATCAGATTTTGTTCATAATTTGGGCACTAAGAGTCATATTCTGAAGAAGTAAGAAAGGACAAATCTATTTACCAACATATATATATAGATATATACACATGTGTGTATATACACACATATACACACATATACACACACCATACATGTGTCTATATATACACACATATACACACATACATGTATGTATATATACACACACATGTGTGTGTGTGTATATACACACATGCATATATACACAGATGTGTATATATATACATCCTTATAGCAATATAATATACATCTTATAGTCACGGATGCCATGAATATTAAATTTGCTTTTGTAAAAATTGGAATTGGAATTTGAAATTCCAATTCCACCTATTTAGCTGGAAGATGATATTCCCATTTTGGGGGCAAAATGAGAATTTTGGAATTCCAATTCTATTTTTTTCCAAGGACCCAAACATGGAATTTGGCATTATCCAGAATTAGATAATGCCAATTCTGGTCCAATTCCTGCTGCCAAACAGTAATTGACTTGTAATAATAATTTCTAAATAAAAGTGGATTACTAAATTGCAACTCTTTGTCTTCCATAGATTATTTCTTAAATGATTGCTTGTTAGAAACTTGTATTGCTCTAATATTGGAGCTTGTATTTAATAACTTTTAAAATATTGATAGTTAATTATTTTTTTTATAAATAATTTATATTTAGTTCTTTTAAATTAAAAAGATTCTAAATTAATAGTAATATACAATTATAAATTAATAATATATGCAAAAATCTCTAATTAATTAAGCAAATTTCTATATCCATAGGAGCTTTAAAGATTCTAAATTATTTTAAATATATAATAAACAATATATAAATATTACATTACATGCTAATATTATAAATTAGCAATAGATACAAAAATCTCAATTTTACTAACTAAATTTCTAAATTTATATATTCTATTTAAAAATATTTTAAATTAAGATGAATATATAATAAACAAATTAGAAACTTATATATTACATACTAATATTAAATTAAATGGTGATCATCTAATAATCATTACTAATAACAAGTTTCTGAATTCATGCAAAAATGGCCATTACGGCCATCAAATTCCAAGTCTACTCACACATGTTGGATTGTGACAATAATATAGCAATAAATCTATAACACATAAAAAATAAAAAATAAAATTAAAAAAAATTAAAAAAAATCTATTCTCATCTTTTAAAATTTTTCTTTGAAAAAAAATTGCTAATTTCTTCAAACAAATAAATTTAATGAGTTTGACTCAAAAAACTACACAACGTGATGGCAATATCACAAATAAAGTTAGTTTTGTCTATGTTGAAGAAAGGAATAAAGCTAGTTTTTCTATGTTTAATGGTGAATTTTATCTTTAAGATATTATATATATCTTTGTTGTCTTGAAGGCAAAAGGAATGGTCAAATTGTGAATTGTAAATTGCAAGAGCAATTATGATAGAAACAACTTTGAGGATCGCAATTGTTTTTCTTGAGCAATAAGAATATTGATACCTTGTTCTTGGATGTTTGCACAATGTTTTGTCAAGGTCTTATGTGTATTAGAGTATTAGCTATTGCAAGATTGTTTCTTTGTAGTGGCTATTAGAATAATGGAATGGTGTGTACTGAGAGGGGAGGGGTGAATCAGTGCCCTTAAATTTTTTTGCCAATTAACCTTAATCCTTTAGTAATCAATTGCTTACATTATCGACCATATCTGTTATTCTTTCTTTGTGTATGTAATATCAAATCATAAACTTAATTTTCATGTATACATTCATGAAATGTAATGACACATGACACAAGATTTGGTAATGTAGAAAACCCTTGTTAGAAGGTAAAAACTGCGATGGGGATGAAACCCACCAAAATTCACTATCTGCAGAATGGAAGGAGTCAGTTAAGGCTTACAAGTTTGATCACTTCTGATGATCTTACCCTGTTAGGAGTACCATGTTTAGACTGGTTAAGGTCTACTCTATTAAGAGCTTTAGCAACACTATTTAGTGTGCACTCGGTTAAGAGATTTACAAAAGGATTGTTAAATCCACCTTCTTAAAGGATTTCTTCTATTTGCTACACTTGTTAGAATGTAGTCAAAAATACTTGTTGACCTGATGAAATGCAATCTTGAATTGCTGAATTACAGATCCTTTAAGTACACATGAATATGTATCACCTATAGTGATTGATTAATACCTCTGTTATGCTCGGTAGACTTGGATCTTGTTCTTTATAACTAATTTCCTTGTTTTATATTATGCTGTATGAAACACTTTGTCTAATCCATAGATGTCTGCTCGGCTACAATGATCATCAAATCATCATGTTATGATTGATTACACATATATTTATACAATGAATTGACCTATTTTAGTTTCACGCTTTACAATGATAACTCTATGATCAAAGGTTTACAAGTTGACCTTGATCTCCTAGTTTGCATGTTTACAATTAGTTAGAATGATTAAAAAAATTACATTTTATTTACTTGTCCCTCAAGAAATGGTTTTAAAGATATGCTTTAAAGCTAAATATAAAACTTAAGTGTTTTATCTCACATGTAAGTCAGATCCACTTTTCTAAGAATAAAAACTATCTCTTGGTAGACTGGTGCTCAGGTTTCTCTGTAGTCTTTCCTCGGTGATGTCTCTGTAGATATTCTACTTCTCAGTTTTCTCTATCGACTAATTGTCGGTGTTCACCGTGAACTTGTCTATTAGGTTACACTGTGGACTACTCTATCGGGTTCTTCAGTGAACTGTTCTATTGGGTTCCTCAATGAACTATTCTATCAGGTTACTCTTTAGGTTGTGTAATCAGTTTTCATTGTAACATGTCTGCGGTGATAGTGCACTTAGCATTTTTGGTGACCTTTGTAAACTGTTGTGTCAGGTTGCACTATAACTTGTCTTTCGGTGATCATGTTATTGACGGTTCAAAAACTGTATCCTTTGTATACTAATGGAAAAATATGATCATCAATCTCCTCCTTTGACATTAGTATCAAAAATTGATATGTGCAAAACTAAAATGTTTAGTATATACACCATGTGTTTTACCTTGTCAATATGACTCCTGCTATGTGCATGCTTCGGTATAGTATATGTACATGTATATACATTTGGCTTTATTACATATATTTCCCCCTTTCACCTTATAACACCAAATCATTTCCCCTTTCATCATACCAATTCCCCCTTTTCTCAAGTCATGTCATTTCCCCCTTTTTTTTAAAGTAATGACAAAGGTGAAATACTTACAACTTGTCAAAAATGTGGGAATAAGATGTTTGAATGTCATCCATTTGTTTCTCCCATTGTTCTCTTAGGTGGTCAAGGGTCATGATCTCCAAGGTGATTCTTGCATGCATATCATATATGCTTTCTATTATAGACATTTCCAAGGTGGCAATCAATTGTCTTGTTGATGTCATATGTTGTTGTAGCAATGTGAGGTTCGGTAGAAGTAGAGCCTATAGCTCAGTTACCTCATCTCTAAATTTGGATTTTTCCTCTAGAATCTCTAGTCTCAACCTTTTAGCTTTGATGATCTTTTCATAATGCAACCTAAATGCATTGTTATTGGTTGTAAGACCCTGTGCACTAGCATTTAGATATGCATCTATCTTTGCAATATTTTCACTATTATACTTAGTGAATTGCTCTATTGTGCATAAATTTTGAACTAAGGTTATAGCTTCTCAAATGATTGGTTCCAATGTATTGACTAGTTCAGATAGCTTTACCTTGTTCTTGGCCACTTGGTTGATCTTCTCTGTTAACTTGTATTGGTACTTCTGCTTTGCACGTTCTTCTATTGCTTTCTCTGCATCGACATTTTATGATGTGATGGCTTCGGTAAGAAGTGCTAATTGATCAAGGACAGGGGCATTTTGATCAATGTCAGTATCAGGTACAATATACAGTAGTATATCCTTAGTTGTTTCTAGTACCTAAGTGTCCTTTGTCTCCTTTTTGAGCTTATCTTGGATATCTTTCCTTTTACAAAGTTCTACATACTTTGTAAGTGACTCTGGATCCAGTGTCCTTGGATCACAGGCAGACATTTCTATTATCTCATCCAGGGTGGCTGAATTCTTATTCTTTTTCTTCTTCTTCTTTGAGAGAGTAGTGGAGGCACCTGTATGCAGTACCATAACAAGTTCCTTTGCTTGGTCTAATGTACTTGATGAAGGGTTTGGAGGTGTTGTTCCTTTTACCTATTGCTCGATATTCACCTATCAGTTAGATGCAGACCTCTCCACATCAACCTTTTTTCTTTATCTGCAACTTCTCCTTTGGTATCCTTTGGAGTGACATCACCTTGTTTCTCTTCTTCACCTTTATCTTTCTTCTCTCCATCTATTTATTTATGTTCTTTATTTTTTCTTTTATGCTCCTCTTCACCCTTATCCTCGGGTATGCTTGCATCATGGTCGGGTGACTTCTCCTTTTCTGAGATGATATTGATTGCTTGTATCAATAATGACATTTGGCCTGGTAAGTTAACCTATGCAGCCTCCATTGTCGTGTTCTGTTCCTAGGTTTGATTGGTGGTAACAATGATATCTCCATCTGCCTTTACCTCATCGGCAGGATCTTCAGTGATATCTATTATTGTCACATCTTGGATTGTGACATCTGTTGTGTACTTTAGTGACTGCAAAATTTGAGGTATGTCATCCATTGCTTTACTTTCTTCTGTGTTCAATTCAACTAAAGTGACATCCTCATTATCATTTCTAAGAATGTGCTCTGGGATCGGTGTTACCTCTTTTTCTTCATTGTGAGGCTTCTCGGTAAGTGCTAATACTCTCTCAGGGCTTGTATCCTCTTTAGGTACATTAAGTATTTTTCTGCAAGTATCATCACTTTCTTTGTCAAGGTCTATTAAGCTTCCTTGAAGTACTTTGCAGGCTCTCAATTTTGCTGAGAATGTCTTTGAATGCAACTTCATCATTTCATTAATTTCTTCCATCTTTGACTCAGGTGGCACAATAGAAACTAGGGATCTTTCCCTTATCTATTTTTTAGAATTCAGTGCAAATGTCCACCTTGTTGATAGTCTGTCTAGAATTTCTTGTGGCATCATCTTATCAAACTATATAGGTATATATTTGAATATACACATTGCTTGGATGATGGCTTCCTCTATCTTATTCTGGTCCTTGGGATTCAGAGTTAACCATTGTCTAACCTTAGGATCAGATATTGTACCCGATCTGATGATTGATGTGGCAATGTCATCAATTGTGGTAGGTACTTTGTTCTTTACAGGTTGTTCATCTTGTTTAGTGTCTTCCTTATCTTCCTTGCTTTGGATTAATCTCCTTCTCCTCTTTGGTTCTGATGTTTTCCCAGTTTGAGGATTTCTTTTATAAGTCCTCACTTGTCCCTTTTTAACCGGTGGTGAGTTTTCTTTTGTAGTTTTACTTCTTGTTCTTGATGCAATAGTAGTTCTTGGCTTCTTTGGGGATGGTGCATCAAACTCTATTGATTTGAAGTCACTCACTTTTTCACCTTCACCGATGGGTGACTGTCCCTCAGTGTCTTCTTGTTGTTCTAATTCTTCTTCATTAACCGACAACTTCTTTTCAAGTGTCTTTACCATTTTGGTTTTCTTTATATCTATCTTTTAACAACTAAGCATGGTTTTATTCTTGCCTTAGCTTCTTCATAGGTGCAAAACCTTGGTAAAGATTTATCCAGTAGTTCATTTAACAATTCTTTAATAGCATTTGTGGCCTGATCTATGTTTATCTCATAGTCAAGTGGTGTTAACCATGCTGTCCTCAGTACAACTGGTTTGATCAAAGTTGTGTCAGTGTACACCATGAAACAAATATTATCTTTATATTTATCCACCAGTTGTTCTGGTATCCTCATCCTTTTTTCATTATGTCCTTGAATCCAGTGAAATATGCATCCATAACTAATGTAAATTTGTCTCCTTGTGACTTAATGAATTCACTAATTTGAATTGTCACTGGTCGGGTAGTGTCCCAATTGACATTACCAATGGATGGGAAGAAGTCTTGAAAGTAGAAGAATATGCACATGAGTAGTGAACCGAACTTACATGAATTAGACTTTATTGATCTAATGGTCCTCATGTTCTCCTCTAGTTGCTTCAGTAGAAGCTCAGATAGATCCAACTGCAATCCCTTCTTTACAATCTTGTGGGCAGTGTCAACTGCTCTGCATGCAATGCTATTCATTCTATTGTCTTGGAATATCTTGTATCCCAGCACACATGCACCGAATTGCATTTCTAGATCGGTGATGGAGTTTACCTTCAATCCTCTGCCATCCCATACTACACTTGTCATCTTCTCTATGTTGGGATGAGAAGGGTGTCTAAGTGCCTTTGCCTTGTCGGTTATTGGATAACCGGTCACTGCGTATATAACATCCTTAGTGATTTGTTTTGGCTCATCCAGCCACATCCTTCGGTCATGTACCCGGCTAAGAACTATCCAGATCCACTCAGTCTTGAAATCCTTTGGGAACATTGGGGCATTTGTCAGCCCTTTCACCTTGATGTGTTTATTTTTATCCTTGATGGTTTCATCTGTGCAAAGATTCTTATAAGCTTCCTCAACTTCCAGATCTCCAATTTCTACAACTTTGCATTGAATGTAGGCTCGGACATCCTCGATTAGCAAAACCCTAGGTGGTATTCTTGAGAATGCACCAGCGTCATCGGGTTGTAGAGAAATATCTAGACAAAATTTATATTTTGGCTCTTCACATGTAGTGTTCTTGATTAGGTTGACCTTTTTCTCTTTGGCATTCTTGATCTTAGAAGCTTGAGATGTGGTTGCCATTGTTTCTAAAAATTAGGGCTTTTACCATAATAGATTGTGATCTGGGTGAGTCTTAGTTACTCACTTGACTTTCTATAGATGTTGTTGGTTTGGTTGAATGTCATGAGTTTGCTTGTGAGTCACTCTGCAATCGGGTCGATGTTCTTCACTCTGTGCTCTACTCTTCGCTCTTAATCGCATGGTGAGTGAATGAGCTCTCCGTCACCTTTTTATAGACAATGCCCTAAGTGGTGTCATTAATGCTTCACCCACTTCTCAGTGTTTTAAGACAGAGTTGCTCAGGGAACATACCAGCTTTATCCTTGGTGAGAATGCAATGCTCGAGGCAAGTGTCAAATCATTTGTGTTTTCACACGTTCACCGACGGATCTTGGTATATAGCGAAGAATTTACTATCTTTTTTACATGATTACTGATGATGCTCGGTTTACATTAACAACTTAGCTTTTGTATGTTCACCGATGATTCTCGGTATGCATTGACTCACGAGATTGGATTCACAAATTTATAACAAGTAATTCCCTAGTGCATCTTTATTCATGCTAGTTTGGCGTATAATCAATGTATAATTGGAACTGTTGTAAAAAATGACTTGGTGTAGTGCAGTTCCATACTTGTTCTGCTTAGGTGGGGATGGTCATATCACCAGATCCATTAGATAGGGTGTCACCAATTGTATTTCATGGTCCAGCACCATCTGTGTTTGTAGCTTTCTTCCACATTTTTTTTCTCATCTTCCCGATGTCTTCAATGGTATTTCCATTGGCAAAAGTGCTTGTCTCTATCACTCGGTCTTTGCAGTCCTTTCTTAGATGGCCAACCCTATGACAGTGTAAGCATGCCATTCTAGGATTAGTCCAGCTTCTAGACCTTCTCATCCATTTTCTCATGCATTTTGCAACTATGTGTCCATATTTACCACATGTTGTGCAGTTTGTCCAAGTATTGTAATCCCAAACATATGAGTTACCAACTCTTCTCGGTTGATAAGCATTTTTTTTTTTTTGGCTTCCATTCTTCTTTTTTCTTTTTTCTGCATTCAAGAGTTGCGTGACCATGCATTTTGCAATTAGAACAATATTTTTCCATGTAGGTTTCCTTCTTGGTTGTTTCACCTAGATTTACATTCATGTGCTTTATGTCCTTTCTTGTTACAGTTATAAAAATTTCCTATGAATGTAGAAGTGGATTTAGGAATACCTTTAACTTTTCTCCTGCAAACATTTGATGTGTGGCCTGGTTTTCCACAATGATTGCATGTCTGCTTCCTTGGTCTTGGATGTGTGTAGACATCTTTGTGATCATCTTGGAATGATGATTCTCCATTCTTGGTATACCCTAGACCGGTATTGTTGTTGACTCTTCTTTGTCCATCCAGAAAATCATCCATTCTTTTGGTACTCTCTTCAGCTTTCTTGATCATATCATTGTGTTATTGCTGAATCCTTACTTCATGCTTCAATCTTTCATTTTCTTCTCTTAGCTCACCAATAGCTTCCAATTTCCCATTGAGTTCTATATTTAGTTGGTTTTCCTCTTGACTCATAAGAACTATCTGATTGGTGATCTCATGATGATGTTCAGTTAGTCTTTGTATTTTTTATTCTCTCTCTTGTAGATTTTTAGTGATCTTCCTCCTGTCATCAATAGCTAATGTTCTTTCTTGTTCAGCTTGTCTAGCATTATTCATAACATCAATCATCCTTACCATCTGTGTCTCTTGACTGATTTGTAGTATCTTTACTTGCTCTATTAGATGTTGATTGATTTCATTCAGACTTGTAATGCTTCCTTCAGATGTGTCTGATGTATTGCTAGATGTAGATCATGATACATCAACTCAAACAAATCAGGTATCTCTTCTTCATGATAGTCTATTTCATTGCATCGAGATGCCATAACCTTTCTTTCATCCAGTAGCTCCCTCATCTTGATTCTTCTTGCTTTGTATTTCTCATAGAAGATCTTTATCTCTAACTTTTGACTCTCAACACTCTTGTCTAGCTTATACCTTTCCATTGTATGATCTTTTCTCTCAAGTATTAAAACTTTTCAAATAAGAGATCTAGCTCTAATACCAATTGTTGGAATAATGGAATGGTGTGTACTGAGAGGGGAGGGATGAATCAGTGCCCTTATAACTTTTTTCAATTAACCTTAATCCTTTAGTAATCAATTGCTTGCATTATCGACCATATCTGTTATTCTATCTTTGTGTATGTAATATCAAATCATAAACTTAATTTGCATGTAAAAATTCATAGAAACATTCATGAAATGTAATGACACATGACACAATATTTGGTAATGTAGAAAACCCCTGCTAGAAGGTAAAAATTGCTGTGGAGATGAAATCCACAAAACTTCACTATTTGCAGAATGGAAGGGGTTGGTTATGGCTTACAAGTTTGATCACTTCTAATGATCTTACCCTGTTAGGAGTAACATGTTTAGACTGGTTAAGGTCTACTCTATTAAGACCTTTAGCAACATTTTTTAGTGTTGACTTGATTAAAAGATTTACAAAAGGATTGTTAAATCCACCTTCTTAAAGGATTTCTTCTATTTGCTTCACTTGTTAGAATGTAGTCAAAAATACTTGTTGACATGATGAAATGCAATCTTGAATTTCTGAATTATAGATCCTTTAAGTACACATGAATATGTATCACCTATAATGATTGATTCATACCTCTCTTCTGCTCATTAGCCTTGGGTATTGTTCTTTATAACTGATTTCCTTATTTTTTGTTCTGCTGCATGAAACAATTTGTCTAATCCATAGATGTCTGCTCCGCTACAATCATCATCACATCATCATGTTCTCATTGATTACACATCTATTTATAGAATAAATTGACCTATTTTAGTTTCACGCTTCACAATGATAACTCTATGATCAAAGGTTTACAACTTGACCTTGATCTCCTAGTTTGCATGTTTACAATTAGTTAGAATTATTAAAACAATTACATTTTCTTTACTTGTCCCTCAAGAAATGGTTTTAAAGATATGCTTTAAAGGTAAATATAAAACTTAAGTGTTTTATCTGACGTGTAAGTCAGATCCACTTTTCTCAGAATAAAAACTATCTCTTGGTAGACTGGTGCTCGAGTTTCTCTGTAGTCTTTCCTTGGTGATGTCTCTGTAGATATTCTGCTTGTCAGTTTTCTTTGTCAACTGATTGTCGGTGTTCACTGTGAACTTGTCTGTCAAGTTACACTGTTGACTGCTATGTCAGGTTCCTCAGTGAACGATTCTGTTGGGTTACTCTTTAGGTTGTGTCATCAATTTTTATTGTAACATGTCTATCAGTGATAGTGCACTTAGCATTTTCAGTGACCTTTGTAAACTGTTGTATCAGGTTGCACTATAACCTATCTTTCGATGATCATGTTACCGACGGTTCAAAAACTATTTACTTTATATACTAATGGAAAAATATGATCATCTGTGACACTTTCTACCAATAAATTTTAAGGTAGTATATCTCAAAAAAAGAATGAAAACAATACTATTTCGTAGTTATTTGTGTTTTATGTTGTGGATCATCCATTCAAAACTATTAAAGGCCTGTGCAAGCCTAACAATGTTATTAAAGTGATTGAATTGAAAATTCCTACATTTTAGGCATGTTGATATTCAATTTTATAAATATTGAGAACCCTCGTCTGGATGTAGGTAAAATTCACACCAAGAACATAATTAAATTTTAATGAAATCAAAATGATATATCTTCAAAATTTGATTGGGTCAATGATAATGACATTCTAATTTATAATTGTTTCTAAAAGTGACTACATATTACATGATTACATGCTAAATTATATTAATTCTCTAGAATTTTGAATGCACATTTGATCACATTTAATTAAATTCTAAATTTTAATAATTAATTAATATGGTCAAATGTGTCTTTAAAATGTTGGATAAACAATGTCATTTCATTAGTGATAAGTTTAAGATCACAATAGTGATATCCTAGAAATTTCCTAGACTTGTGGAAGCACAACCACTAGGGAAGTTTTGGAATTTTGTTTTTTTGATTTCCTCTTCCAGGGAGTGATCCCTTCATAGGTGACATATTCTTTGGTGGTGTTTTATATTTGTAATGGTGTTCAAATTTAACATAAAACTAATTAACACAAGTCAATTTTGGCTTTATATGTTTGTCTATAAGTCATGGATGGAACATAAAAGACATGTTTAGAGTTTGAATTGTGCATATAGCATAATTATGAAGTGCGTCCAATTATTTTAAGAAAATATTTGTTGATTTGTGTATCAAGGCCTTGAAGACAATATCTAAATAACTCAAGTGGTAGAGTTGATTGATCTCATCACCAAATGCTTTATAAAATCATTCCTATTAGATTAGGAAAAATAATGTAGAGATGAGTGTAGAGTAGGTAGTTCATTCCTATGTGTTGAGACACCTTTCAAAATATATTCTTTACAATAACTAAAAATTTTCCAACAATGAAAAAGTAAAAAGAGTATATATTACTACATGCAAGCTAGGTAATTGCTTTCTATAATCATGTGGAATTATTTTGGGTTTGATTTTATGTGGGTAAAATATTCAAAAAGAATCATCTAAAATAGTATTAATTTTAAAACATGGTTTATGCTATCAATCCACACCAAATAATTGATTTATAGGTAAAAGTTGTATAGAAGTTTAGAGTTTGATAATGATGTTTATGATAAAAAATTAGTGAAGTAAGTAAATGAAATTTTACTTTAAGTGTTGTGTGTTAAGAATAATTATTTTAAGGAAGATCTAGAAAAAATTTCTTTTTATTTTAAGGAGAAATAAGTAGAATGTTTTGAATTTGGACTCATTCCATCAAAATTTAAAAATGAAACTTTGAAGATCATATATCTTGGTTAAGGTTCGTCTATCTTCCAACTCTTGGATAGATGGAAGACGAGTCTCTCTAGATGAAGGATGTCATTTGGTCAACTTAAATAGTTTGGTGAAATGAAATCTAGGACCATTGAGGACAACTAGTTGCATAGTAAGAAACCACAAAGGGATCTTGGTGTAGAAAAATAAATTAACAAAAGAAATAGACAATGAAGAAAAACTCCAAGCTATATTATTGAAGCTTTTCAAATTAAAAATTTTGAATATTTAAATATTATATTGAAGGGAGCTTTTTAATAAACATTATTTCCCTTCACAAATACCAAATTCTTGATTAGAAATTTAACAAGATCTTATACCTTTGTGAGAGGCTTTGGAGACTTTCAACTAATTCAATCTTGGCCACATGTTTTGCAAAGAAAATAGATTGGCTAAGGCTGAGGTTCCATGCGAGGACTTAAGGGGAGGTCCCATGAAGAAAAACTTTTTTTAAGAAATTATTTGGAATATTTACCTAAACAGTAGAAGTCTCTACTCTTTAGGAAGTACATGAAAATTGGGGTGGGGCTATAAATTGGCTCACATTTACATATGAATATTATTTTCCACTTGTCAAACATCTAAATTTTAATTTTAGTTAAAAATAATTTTGGAAATAAAATGATTTTTTTAACCTTATTTTTATCATGCACAACATATTGAACACAAGGATATTGAATTCACGAAACCACTAACTTCCTTAAATTTTAGAGCTTAAAATTTTAAGTTTGACTAGACTACAAAATTCATGGGTCCATCAACTTCAAAATATTGCTAAAAATTCTTAAGGAACTCCTGCTTGATTTCTTAGGAAGCCCCCTTCCATGGGACACATCCTAAGAGATTAGGAAACATGACAGTTGAAATGGAGAGAAATATTATTTTTCCAATTATCCTAGCATGTGATGTATACTACCTCAAATCTTCCATCCTTTCTCTCTCACATGGTGTAAACGATCTCAATCATTTCTTGATGAGATGGTGAGATTGGCATGATTTTCATTAAAAATATTTTAGTTAAACTCATGCAAGATGAATGAAGAGATAATGCTTTTGCACACCTGGTTGTTTAGCTTGAAGACTTAAACTCAAAAAGTGCTTAATTTAGCTTTATCTCATTTAATACATGATGGATCTAGAACAACTTGCCTCCAAGCCAAAAGTGCTACATTTCTTTCAAGTATAAGGTTTTATATTTCAAGTTGGAGAAAGTGTTTAGATCAAATTTGGCGGTGGTGTTGCATGCTATAAAATTGGTGTTGATGTGTGATTTTCTCTCTACTTCCAACCCTATCATGTACACACAAACATTCTTCCATTATTGTTATTATATAGGGGAATCCAAAGAGGTTATTCATGTGGTGATTATACATTTCAAAAGAGCTTATAGATGATGTTATCCTTAGGTTCATTTTCACTCAAATAGAAGAAATTAACCACTAATTAATCCATATTTCTTTGGCATTTGGGTGTCTTTCAACATCAAGGCAATGGGAGTAGATGATATTGCTCATTTCTATAAAGCTAAGTGCGGATTTGAGCTCTTAAAGGTGGTTGTATGTGTTTTAACTTCAAGGAAGGTTGTTTGCTCCTTTAAATTAGTTTTCAAAAGCCTAGATTCAAAAGGTCATTGAAGAAGAGGAAGGTAGGACTACTACTCAGGTCTAGGGTTAAGTAGGATAAATAATTGTTATATGCTATATTAGTAGTAAGTTGTTAAAAGTCCATTACATTTGGCTTAAACTCCTATGATATAGCTGACTCTCCTATTGAATTGTCCAAATTTTATTTTTTGAAATTAGATATTAATATGCAGGGGTATAGCTCCCTTAAGCTAGCTTCACTAATAATAATAATTTTCAAATAATTCTAATAAAATAACTCTTATATAATTATAATAAGATAATTCTTAAAAAAAAAAAAAATTCTAAAATAATACTAGAAAATAAAGTAAATATTGTAAATAAAATCAAATAAATTTTAAATAACTCTAAATAAAATAAAATAACTAATGAATAAACTAAAACTAATATAATAATAAGGATACAAGGTTCTAATACATCAAAAGAGTGCTTTGAAGATAGAAGTCTGATAGATAAGAGCAGATTCCTGAGTAGAGGCACTTAGGAAGTAATATGGATTGTAAGATGCAATCATTGTTATAAATAGCATAAATAGTGATAGATAATGTCACATTGGAGCAGTGAAGAATACTGTCACACTAGAGTAGCGAAAGGATGTCATTAAAGTACATAGAAAGCACTGATAAAGAGCAGACGGATACCAGTTTTTATTGTTGTCAGCAAGAGCAAAGATTGTCATTGTCATTAACAAACACAGGAGAAGACATTGTTATAAGATAAAGAGCCAAGACACTGCCATATTCAAGGAAGAGTATGATTGACATCCCAGTTTATAATGTGTTATGGGTCTATTTTATCTTATAATGATAAGATGTTGCATAAATGGCTCACATCTTTGATCTTGGTTTGGAGCCCTTTCTTCACTCTCTCTTATTTCTGTTATTTCTGTTATGTATTTTTATATTCTATTTAGATAGATAGATAGATAGATAGATAGATAGATAGATAGATAGGCAGACAAACAGACAGACAGATAGATAGATAGATAGACAGATAGGGTTCACCTCTTTGTTAAAATAAAAGAGTTAACATTAATAGTTTTTTTGATATTTTTTATACATATATATTTAAAATATTTGTACTAATTTTAAATCACAAGTTATGATGTTGAGTCTTATCTTGCATTTAACAAGATTTGATCCTTGATAAATTCATTCAAAATCATTCAATTTCACTAATAACCAAGAATCCAAGACCAATATATTTATTTATTTTTTCATAAAATTATTAATCGATTCCCATCGATGTTTTTTCTAACCTCGAATAAATAATTGTTCGATACCTTCAATCTCTATCTATATTAAATTGACAGATACTTTATAAATAATTTAAGAAAGCTTATACGGATAAGCTTGCTTCAATAAAAAAAAATTAGCCATGTCGTATGCATAAAATATAAATGTTGACTTGCCAAACTGGTTATAAAAGTTTTGTAACCAGCTATTTACTTACTTTTGCAGAGCCGTTGACGTAAAAACTCGGCGCATATTCAGAGCGTTCCATCAAATGCTGCTTTCTGTTAATGACGTAATGGCGAAAGGAATTACTGGATTGTTACAGCCACTTAAATACTGGGTAACTATAATATTCTTAAACGGGAGAAAATTTAAAACTAATACGTTAAAACGACGTGGAGAAAATTTAAAACTAATCTAGTGGGGACGTGGAAGGAAAAATAGCGAGCCAATTCTTAACAATGAAGGGTAAATAAACAAACCAAGTGATAGTCAGATCTGTTTTAGAATTGAAATGGATGGATAGTATTTTTTAAATGATAAAGATCGAATAGTATTATTTAATTGGAAGTATTGTTAAGGGTCTTGTATTGTACAATGTTATGTTTCAAACTTGGTTTTGTTTTACTTTTAGGGGGTGAAATTGTAGGTATAGAATAAAATTGTTTCTATTATGTGAAGTTATTTTGATTTTTTTTTTTTTTTTTTTGGTTTGAAATCATTTTGTTTTATTTATTAGATTAATAATGTTGATAAATATATTTGACAAGTTTATAAAGTAAAAATTATATTGTCATAAATTTATTCTATTAAGTTTAATTGATTTAAATTATAAGTTTTCATTGTGGAGAGCCAAGTTCAATTTTGTATAAGGACAATTATATTGGAATTCTAAGTTGTGATTCTTGATCTTCCATAAGGGCATGTTTGGGTAGTGGAATACCATATCTTGGATATGGTCAATTCAAGAAGATGCTTATCCTCAAAATGAAATTCGGAATATGGATTGACCCGTTTGGTTCACCTAGAAGATGAATGAGAAGATGCATAAGGAATTTTAATTCTTTATTTTTTAATTTCTTTGAATATGGTGTGTATATATACACACATGCACACATGTGTATATATACATACATACATGTATGTGTATACACATGTATATATACATGTGTATATATACACACATGTATATATGTGTATACATGTGTATATATACACACATACACACATGTGTGTATACACACACATACACACATATACACACATTTGTGTACATATACACATACACACATACACATGTGTATTTATACACACATACATGTGTGTATATATACATACAAGTGTGTATCCATGTATACACTTATGTGTATACACATATACACACATTTATGTATATATACACATATACACACATTTATGTATATATACACACCATACATATACACATACAAGTGTGTATCCATGTATACACATATACACACATACACATATTTGTGTATATATACACACATATACACACACCATACATGTGTCTATATATACACACAATACACACACA
>MU227805.1:3143837-3162538 GCA_018584345.1 Thuja plicata
TATATATATATATACATCCTTATAGCAATATAATATACATCTTATAGTCACGGATGCCATGAAATATTAAATTTGCTTTTGTAAAAATTGGAATTGGAATTTGAAAATCCAATTCCACCTATTTAGGTGGAAGATGATATTCCCATTTTTGGGGCAAAATGAGAATTTTGGAATTCCAATTCCATTTTTTTCCAAGGACCCAAACATGGAATTTGGCATTATCCAGAATTCGATAATGCCAATTCCGGTCCAATTCCTGCTGCCAAACAGTAATTGACTTGTAATAATAATTTGTAAATAAAAGTGGATTACTAAATTGCAACTCTTTGTCTTCCATAGATGATTTCTTAAATGATTGCTTGTAAGAAACTTGTATTGGTCTAATATTGGAGCTTGTATTTAATAACTTTTAAAATATTGATTGACAATTTTTTTATAAATAATTTATATTTAGTTCTTTTAAATTAAATATATTCTAAATTAATAATGATACACAATTATATATTAGTAATATATGCAAAAATCTCAAATTAATTAAACAAACTTCTAAATTCATAGGAGCTTTAAAGATTCTAAATTAATTTAAATATATAATAAACAATATATAAATATTACATTACATGCTAATATTATAAATTAGCAATAGATGCAAAAATCTCAATTTTACTAAATAAATTTCTAAATTTATATATTCTATTTTAAAAATATTTTAAACTAATATGAATATATAATAAACAAAATAGAAACTTATATATTACATACTAATATTAAATTAAATGATGATCATCTAATAATTATTAATAATAGCAAGTTTCTAAATTCATGCAAAAATGGCCATTACGGCCATCAAATTTCAGGTCTCCTCACACATGTTGGATTGTGACAATAATATAGCAATAAATCTATAACCCATAAAAAAAAAAAAAAAAACTCTATTCTCATCTTTTAAAGTTTTTCTTTGAAATAAAATTGCTAATTTCTTCAAACAAATAAAGTTAATGAGTTTGACTCAAAAAACTACACATTTGAATCGTGATAGCAATATCACAAATAAAGTTAGTTTTGTCTATGTTGAAGAAAGGAATAAAGCTAGTTTTTTCTATGTTTAATGGTGATTTTTATCTTTAAAATATTATATATATCTTTGTTGTCTTGAAGACAAACGGAATGGTCAAATTGTGAGCAATTATGATAGCAACAATGTGAGGATTGCAATTGTTTTTCTTGAGCAATAAGAATATTGATACCTTGTTCTTGGATGTTTCCACAATGTTTTGTCAAGGTGTTACCACGTAAATTATCGTCTTATATATTATTATATTATTCCATTGTATTCTATATGTTATTATTTTACAACTAATTTGTATTACAATATTTTATCATATAAATTAATGCTTCTTCCACAACAACACATACTTCTTAAATGATATTGTAAAACAAGAAATAAAAGCTCTTGACTTGGATTTTCAAGACTTTAACCTTAAAATACAACTTAAAATGGTGTAGGCTTAAGTCAGCACATAATAACTACCTAAAAGATAACAATACTAAAAATATAATATTTTTTATACACCAGTTGTTCACTAACTATTGCATAAAATTAATTATTAATAAAAATAATATTAATAATAATTTTCTCAGGTCAACTGATATAAAAAATGCAAATAGATACAATTTTTAAAGAGAGGGTGAGGAAGGACGCCCAGGTCAGAGGGTCGAAAGCTGAAAGATCCTCGGCTGACGTCATCCTCCTCCCAACGTAGATAGAGCCGTTCGGTAGGGACATATGGGAAAATGCTTCCTATTGAAATGTTCTTAATCTCTATATAAGCCCGCGATCAGTTAAACACTTCCCACGCCTTTATAGCAATTCCTTAACCATCATTCCAGAAGAACCACTAATCCAATCTCCTCCAGAAGAAACACCTGCACAAATATCAGAGAGTCATGGCAGATCCAGACCGAATTTATCCGGCCGACGAGGCACGCAAGTCGTCGGCGTCAAGCGCTCCTCTGGCGGCCAGATCAAGCGTTCTGTCCGAAAAAGGAGACCCCCGCCGTAATCCAGGCCGGAATGTGAACATACACCATCCAGAGGAACAATTCATTCCTCCACGTACTGCCCCGAGATATTACTCCCCGCCTCCAAAGCGGCGCCGCGACTTCTGCTGCCGCTGCCTCTGCTGGACATTTTGCCTCTTGCTGCTCTTTATTGTAGGCATTGCCATAGCCGCCGGAATTCTCTACGTCGTCTTTCAGCCCAGGATACCCAAATATTCCGTCGACAAGATTCAGATCACGAGCTTCGCCGTCGGCACAGATGGCACCGTTTCGTCGCAGTTCGTGGTGGGAGTGACGGCGAGGAATCCGAACAAGAAGATCGGCATATATTACTTAGACGCCAGCTATCTTGCGGTTTTCTACTCCGACACAGAGCTGTCAAGGGGCTCTCTACCGGCGTTTTACCAGGGGCACAAAAATACTACTGATTTGAACGTTGTTCTCACCGGGACTAAAGTGCAGATCACTAGTGGAGAGATTTCGTCGCTGAGTGCAGAGCAAAAGGACGGAAAGATTCCTCTGCTATTGAAGGTGGATGTTCCCGTGAAAATCAAGTTAGGGAAAGTGAAGACGATGAAGATTACATTCCATGTGCGCTGCGATCTGCGGGTGGACAGGCTGCAGGCCAACACCAGTGTCAATATTAGCTATACAAAATGCAAGGTGAAGCGTTGAGGATTCGTTTGTTAATTTTTTTTCATGTGGAATTTTTAGTAGTTCATGATATTAGTTTGGTATATTTTTGAGATTATGCAATCTCTTTTTTATCAAATATAGATAATTTTTGTTATCTTGTTGATAGATAATGAAGTGTAATCTGAAATATTGAAAAAAAAAAATTTACATAATAAAATTTGAGAATTTATTATATATATTCTTTGAAATTTTATTTCTTTTACTAGTTTGAACAATAATGATTAATTATAGTGTACTACTTCTATCTATTTCTTTGTACCTTCATTATTATGAATTTTCTACTATGTATATATCATTGTATGTATTGATGTCTATATTTAAGTTAATGATAATTATTCATTTCTTTCTACTATCTCTTTTCAAGTTAAAGTTTAAAATATGTTGTTTAGTTAATAGATCTATGATATATTGGTGAAGTTAAATAGTTCTAATAATTTCACAAAGAATTACTAAATAATTATCAAGTTTAGCTGGAGTAGTACTGGGACGGGTGATCTCCTAGAAGTCTCGGTGCTTCACCACTGTGAACATCACCTAGATGCAATGAGTGCTAAGTGTTCCATTCATTCTCATTAGAGATGAGTTCTTGTGAACTACTACTCATGAAACATGGGTCAATGAGTTTGACTAAAAAACTACACAGTTGAATCATGATAGCAATATCACAATTTGACTTGTAGTGGAAAATATCTCCTACTTATCAATTGATGAGATTAAGAGGCTTTCTAATGAATGCTTCACAATGCACAACACTGGCTAAAGGTTTTGCAAATGAGGTTGTAAGCAAAGTGAGCTTAACCATAGAGGAAACTTCATAGTTAAGTGCGCTTGAGCTGGAGTAGTACTGGGATGGGTGACCTCCCAGGAAGTCTTGGTGCTTCACCTCTATGAGCATCACCTAGATGCAATGAGTGTTATGTGTTCCATTCATTCTAATGAGAGATAGGTTCTTGTGAGCCACTACTTATGAAACATGGGTTAATGAGTTTGACTCAAAATTACATAGTTGAATCTTGATAGCAATATCACAATTTGACTTGCAGTCGAAAATATCCTCTACTTATGAATTGATGAGTTTAAGGGGCTTTCTAATGAATGTCTCATAAGGCACAACATTTGCTGAAGGTTTTGCAAATGAGGTTGCAAGCAAAGTGGGTTTAACCATGGAGGAAACTTTGTAGTTAAGTATGCTTGAGCTGGAGTAGTATTGAGATGAGTGACCTCTCGAGAAATCCTAGTGCTTCACCTCTGTGAGCATCACCTAGATGCAATGAATGCTAAGCGTTCCATTCATTCTCATGAGAGATGGGTTCTTGTGAACTACTACTCATAAAACATGGGTCAATGAGTTTGACTCAAAAACTACACACTTAAATTCTGATAGCAATATCTCAAAGAATTACTAGTAAAGTTGAATAGTTCTTAATGAATTCATAAAGAATTACTGAATGCAAACTAGATTTTATGAATGGAACTCCTTTTAAAAAAATTACTGAAGCTCCTGCCATTGCCATTATAGTAGGGGAAATTTTTTTTAAAAAAATAAGATGCATATACACGTAACACACCCATCACTCACAGAACCAAAAACAAAATTGTGATAGTTTTGAAATTTTTTATTTTAATAAATTGTATGACATATACATTATTACAAACCGGAATTGATGCCGCACGACCATTATCGAACAAGGATCTCGCCCCTTCGCGAGCCTACCGATGCCGATTTATTTGGATTACTTACAATAAACAAATATGGACTATAAATGAATTTGTAATCATGACGTGAGATAGATAATCATGATAACTGTAATAAAGACACCCGGTGAAAAATATTCAGCAAATAATAATTGATTGATGTTGAAAGTAGTGTGTAGCAGATGTGTATAGTTGACGCTGATTTAATAAAACTATTTGACAGCGTGTTAGGTATATGCTTCACAATTCTGGCCTCCTTGACCCTTTCCATCATTCCTCTAAACTTTTATTGTTGACTATCTCACTTGCTCTCTTTTTAGAGAGGGCAAGGTAGGTGGTTTGGAATCTTGTAGGGACAATTATGATGGCAAAACCATTTAAAAAACTAAGTTTATTTGCAAGTTGCAATCATAGAGTCAATGGTGTTTCTAATGATTTGTTGTCTCCCATTTTGTTTTGATTTGAATGGGCGTCTTCTTATCTTTAAAAGTGAAGTGTTCGTGCTATAGTAACATTGCTTAATTTCACCATAGTTAATATAGATATATTTGAGAATGTTATTTCCTTAGTTTTAAAGTATATATTTTGTGTCTATTAATTTCTCCTTAAGTTATATTATCATTATTATATTGTTATTTAGTTATTTAAGTAGTTTTTAGGCTTATATATTCATATTTAGATTGGTTTGGATGATATCTTAAGCATAAGTAATATATATATACAAGGTAGTGAATCTTATTTCATGAAGTGTGTTCTTATTAGATATATTTGAAGGTTTGCTCCAACAAAGTGGGTTGTTACTTTCAGATATTATGAACCATTTGTAACCTATTTCGTATTGTGTTTCTCGTTAGTACAAGCTATTTTTTACAAGTGGTATTAGAACATGATATTGGCATTGCAAAGGCAATGCATTTATTCAAATTGGGAGGAAATAATGAAAATTGCACATCTTTCAAATTTGAGTGAATTTTGTTTGATTTTGAAGGGTTCTTAAGAACGTATTGAAGCATGTTTAGTCCAAAATTTAAAGATAGAGCATATTTGAGTGAGTTATTGTAAAATTAGGGCTTCCATTCTAAATTCTTGTCAAGCACGTATCTATTAGATATGAGTAAATTTATTCCTTATTGTTCAAGAGTTTTAGACATCATCATTGAATAGTCTGCAGTCCAATTTTCAGATATATTGGGCTACCAATAAGTGACTTATTACAAAATTAGGGTTTCCGTTAATTTCACCCTCAAGGATGCAAATCTACCAATATCATGGAGATTTTTCCTAGTAAGTGATACATTGACCCTAATCTAAATAAGATATATAAGTTATCCATTGGATCAAGATTTTATTACATTCATGAATTAATAAAGTCAAGGGTTGAAATAGTCATGAATTCATTTATAAATGATACATAATTACAAACTCATATCACTTGGATTAAGTTTTGACATGTAGAGGTTACTAAACTTAACAATAATTGAAAACATAATAACTATCTTATAGCACATGATATTCAGTAATGCATTCTCCCTATATATTAGTACAAAGTTCTTCTTTATATAGAATAGACTGTTGGTATTTGATTGAGATTGTTAGCATTATAGATTGTTGACTATTGGGGTGTAGTGATAAGGCGTCATGTATATTTTTGTCATTGATGTCAACGAGGTTAGTACATTTTAACTAAGTGTATATAAGTCATAATATACAACAGGTAAAGTGAAGGTATAATCAGTAAGAAGGAATACTAAAATTTGGTTAAGTCCAAAAGATTGGTAGACTATGCAAACAACATTTTGGTGAAGGTCATGGTATAAAAAAAATTCCAAGGAGCGGTCATAGATAAAGACTCAACAAGTTCACATTACAACATGGTTTCAACCACGACGCATTTGGTTGAGCAGTGATAAAGTTGAGTGACATAGACACTAAGACAGGTAGAACTTTTATGTTCTTGATCAACCGGTCAATAGATCAAAGAGCGGTGAGTGGTAAAGTATATGCGATCATTTCTAATGATATGATGACATGGAATAAAGGTTATACACCTAATGTTTTGGTATTTACACGATTGATGCAAGAATTTAAGACAAATTTAAGGGATTGCTTTGGAGAAGTAAAAACATGTTAGTTATCTTGGAGATATAAACTTGCAGATCTTATCTTGACCTAACGCGGTTATGGTAAACCATTTTTCTCATCGTGATTATCAACTAGACACATGGTGTTGTCACGGGAAATCAGTTTGAAGATCATTTTCAAGTCGGTGCAAGTTGTTTATTTAAGGAATCAGAGAGAGAGTTACAATTAGTTATTACAAAGAGAGTTGTTGTTGAATTTTTTGGGTAATTAGGGTTTTATGATTTCAAGTTGAAGTTGCGATTAGAGATCAGAGAACAAAGAGAAGTTACAGAGTACAATAGTGTACAGAGTATAAAGAGCTTATAGGATCAATTAAGCAATCAAGTGCTACACTCAGATCATTTATCTTGTTGCCTTCCTAATAGCTACAACAGGTCAAATCCTCTAACAAGGTAAACTCTAACATGTTCTTATTTTTAAATCCTTTAATAGGGTGACTTCTTTATTGAGGTTTTAAATCCTCTAGAGAGGTAGTTCATAGCTGATATTATTGTACTCCTGACAGTGTACTAGTCAATTTTAATAGGGTGAACCCTAAGAAAGGGTATTGCAGCTCCTAATAGGGAAAACTCATATACTGCAGTTATTGGGCTTGTGGGTGGTATCCTTACCATGGTTTTCTTCCTTCCTACAAAAGTTTCCAAGTGAAAATTACTGTGTTATGTGTGTGATATTTTTGGATGCTTGTTATTACTGTTTCATTCATATTTGCATCAGATACTTGCTTTATAGGTTTGGAAAGCATTGCAGTAGTTTTTTTAAGTGGTTGAATTAGTTCAATATCCATTTGTACTGATTCACCCACCCCCTCTCAATACCTATCATTCCCAACAATTGGTATCAAAGCTTCATGCCTATTGGTAATAAGTCTAACAACTTAAGTTAAAGATCCATTATCATGGAGGAGTATAGGTATGAGATGCAACTTGATAATGCAAACAAGATGATCACAGAGATAAAGGAAAAATAGAGACACTCTCTTGCAAAGAGGAGAGAACTTGTTGATCAACTGAGTGAAAATCAAGACTACATAGAACAACTTTTTGAAGGAAGTACATATGAAGAATCTAAAGAAGTTGTAGAAAATTTGTTGTTAAAGAACAAAAATCTTAAAGAACATATAGCTAATTTGAAAAGAGAACTTGAAATTTAGTCTGTCAAGATGTGTGAAGATTTGGAAGAGAAAAGGAGTGCAGTAGCTGCTAATGTTTCCCTGAAAGAAAAAGGTGAAGAACTTGTCAAACTAATAAAGGAATATACCCTATATCAGAGTCAAATGCATGATACTTTTATAGAAAACTTTCAAGCACTAGATGAAAATGAAAGATTGGGGAAGATGGATGAGTCATTGAGGAAATAGCTGGAAACTGAGAAAGAAGAAAATGAAAAACTAATAAGATACAATGAAAGCTCACAAAATCTTGATGAATAACTAAAGAGTCAAAGAAGACACAGAGATACAATCGGTCTAGGTTATTTCGGAGAAGGAAAATTCAAAGTTGGAGAGTCCTCTAATGATTAACCTAAGGAGGCACTTAAAGATCAGAAGGTAGATCCAATCAAATCAGGTAAGAAACCTATCGAACCTACTTGCTATAACTATGGAAAGTTTGTTCATACTGCAAATGTGTGTAAAAGCATACCGATGAATATACCCTACTATTTTAAAGGTTATTGTTACAATTATCACAAGTATGGTCATGCTGCATATGACTGTAGATCTAGTAGTAGTTCCAATAGTGGTAACTTTGATGGATACTATTATTCATGCAACAAGTATGTACACAAAGCTTAAAATTGTAGGTCAAGAGTATATGCACCTAGGTCACCTGTTCCATCGATGAATATGGCTAGAAGGGAAAGACAATTCAGCTCTACATATTTTGTATGTGGTAACTATGAACACCTAGCAACGAATTGCACAATGAGCACTATGAGAGGTAATTTTTCTCATTGGAAATCAACCAATAAAGCATGTTTTGTCTGTCATAAGATAGGTCATATAGAAAAATACTGACGATTTAAGAATCAATCACCTTGTTAGTCTGAAGTTGGAAAAGGAAAGCAGGTTGGTAATATTGATGAAGTCAGAAATGACATGAAGAAGACTTGGGTAAAGAAAGTTGAACTAAATTTCTCTGAGTTGACTAAGAACTTCACAAGTTTAGGAAACGTGGAGGTTCCATCGGCAAACTAAGCATGTTATTTTCTTAGGGGGAGCACTTAAACACAAATCCATTACCGATACCCTAGAATAAAGAGCACTAAAGATCTATATGCACACTATAGTGTAAGTTTCTAGGATTTTGTATTTTAAGAGTGTGTATGGACCGCACTGAGATTTCAAGGTCCAATATCTATTTGAGATCGATTATTGTTGTTGGTTGAGCACCAATTGGTGGTTAAGTGTTAATCGGTGACATGTCACAGTGTGCATCACTATTCCTACTATTGATGTATGTAATGTGTATTTCTCTAGCAATATATAAAGGGAAAAGGTAACTTCTTTTCACACTTTTCACTTTCGCTTGAAGAATCAGAAGAGCTATCTTGAGATAGTGTGTGCAAAAAGCTACTTTTGTGAGTAAGATCTGGAAATTATTTAAAATTGAGTTTTCATGGAACTCTAACCTGTGTAGTGCAGAATATCATTTCTGTTGGTGGTTAGAATTGTGTGGTGTTGCAATTGGTCATAATGGCAAAGAACGTTAATACATCTGTTCTGGTGAACATTTGTGAGGAACCTCAACCCATATTCAAACTGCATTCAAGGAAAGCGGCTAAGACATATATGTCTGGTGCTCTATCCAATATTCCTTGTTGTGTGATGTTGATTGAAGATGTTTGTTTTTATATTCATTGTAAAATTGAAGAATTAGGAGCTGAAGAAATCTAGAAAGAATACAAGGATCTATGTATCAATGGAAAGTTGAAAGTTGAGCACAAACATTTACAGAAAAAGGGTTTGATTTATGTTGTGTAAATTCCCACAAAATTTCATCCCAATTGGATACGTTATGTGTTGAGTAGAGTGCATGATCAATACATATGGCTGGATAGACCACGCAACATTTCAAAGACATTGATTCATAGATTTATAGGAATTTGAACAAAAGGTTTGGAATGTACATTGAGGACAGCATAGAAACTCACTTGGTCATTGGACTTACCAATTCCAAACTATATGGGAGAGAAATGACTATTGAGAATATTTTAGATAAGGAAGTTTGTTTCACATCTATGGTGATAGGATACAGATTTTATCAGTCGAATCAAGTCAACAGTGTGTCTAGTGGAGCTATTCACATTGCCTATAAAATTGTGGAGGATAATTCAACATATGATCTATGTGATATAATAAGAAGACAATTCCCAGTGAACATGGAAAGGATTAAGAGAGAAAAGAGACAATCATTCAAGTATGGAGCTCTATTGGTATGTATATTTTTCTATCTTAAAACATTTTTCCCCGGTAAAGGAAATGTTACATGGTCAAGCGATAATTTGGTAGTTATGCAAATAAGTGAATTCATAAAGGAACTAGGGAATAAATTCAATAAGATCATGTGGGTTTATTTCAAATATTTCCAATCTAGAATGCATAAATGAGAAAGGATTCCAGCTAGCATTGTAGAGAAGTAGAATAGTGATATATGTTTTCTTGTAGATAGTGATTCATGTATTGTGAAAGCTATGGAACCTAGGACATGTTGGATTTATCCTATGGGTTATGAAGTTGAAAATGATATGGTAACTTTGCATGTTGATGAGGTGTTGTCAAAACCATTAGATAAAAAGGTGCAGAGATTTGTAACTCATGATGAAGTTGTTTCTAAAATTCAAAAGGAAATAAAGAAACCATTCATTGAAAGAAAAACTAGAAGAGTGGTATCTAATCTAGAGTAGAAGTTTGGATGCAGTGATGTAGGAACATATCGCACTACTTCAACCCTAACTGAAGCTAAGAGCAAACAGAGAAAACCAACTACTAGTGAAGATCAGTCTGGAAGGGAATCTTCAAGGAAGAAAAGACAACATATTTCTATTCCAAAGAGAATCTATAAGAGAAAGACGATTTTAACTGTTGAAGAAGGGACATAGTCTGATAAGGATACCTCTGAACATAAGAAGAATGGTAAAACAAAGTTGGCCTCTTCTATTGATAGTATTGTGAAAGGTATTGTTGACAATGGTAGACTTGCTACTATTGGGAAAGGATACACATTGGGGAGTAGTGAAGATAAGAAGAAAATAGAAGATACAATTTTGTATCATTTTCATAAATTTTGTAGAATACCTTTGGAGATACATTCTTTCATCCCTAGTGAGTTATATAAGGTAATTAATGCTAGATGAAGTGCTTATTTACAGTTGGATAGAGAGATCATGGAGAGACAAATTATTCATGTTCAACCTAAGTTATGTGAAGAATATGCTAAGATAATGTTTTTTGCTCAATAAAGGAAATAAAAAACCAAGAAGAAAAAGTTCATACAGAATCAAATGAACCAATACAAGGAAATGACATGTATTTTCTGTAGATCAGACAACTGGGAAGTTGTTCTAGACATTCCTAACTTGGTGAAGGGCACTGAAACAGAAGATATCAGTCTATTACAAACTAGTGGTGATGAGGTAACAGGAAAGAAGGATTCATCATTGCCTATGGAACAAAAAGAAGAGATAATTTATAAGAAGGAAGAAGAAAAAGATAAAGAGGGTATGTAGGAGGAGACTCTAAAGAAGATTGAAGCAGAACCTGAGATTACAAAGAACTTAATTCTTGTAGTATCCAGTACACATATGAGACATAAACTGATGACTATTGTTGAAGATGAAGAATAAATTGATGATGAAGATTTATCGATCACACTGGTATATATATCCAAGCTGAAACCTAAAGAATTGATGAAACTTTCACAATAATTAAGGGTTCAGGTTGTAAGTGTAGACACCTAAATCTGATTAACACATCTAATCATATTTAGTGCCTTCTAGGACATATCAACTAAGTAATTAAGCATTACCTAATTGATCTATATCATCCCCTAGCCCTAATTAATTCAATTAATTGGCTATAGTACCGATTAATTATCAAAAGAAACCAATAGATTAATAATTGATTAAAACCCTACTCCCCTATTATTGAATGAATATGTTATTTATGTAATTCAATTCATTAATATCCCCTTTAACCCCTAACCTAACCTATCTCAATCACCTAACCTTGAGTTCTAACTCAACCTAACCTCTTCACACTTTCTAACCTAACCAATCCCAACCACCTAACCCTGAGTTCAAACTAATCCCAACCTCTTCACCCATGCTAATCCTAATCCTAAACCCTAATCCTATCCTAAACTCTCCCTAATGATGTCACATTCCTAATCTTTGGATTAGGAATTCAGTCCCTTCCCCAAAGTCAACTTTCTCAAGCCATCCTCATCCAAGTACATTTAATGCTCTTACATCCTTATTAATGTCTCATTAATGCCTCTTACACTCTTCATTAATAACCTTATTTTCTAGAGTCTTCTTGGCTCTCTTCCCTAAATGGTCACATTCCTCTCTCTTTTCAACCCAATCATATTGTGACACTTGTCACAATATGATGCACTTGAAGAAGCACAATCCATGTGCTCTCTTCTAGATGCATCTGGGCCTCTCCTCATGATTGCATCCCGACCCTTGATTCCTCAGCCATTTTCTATAAAAGAAACCTCATTCCTTCACATTTATAATCCACCTTCCATGTAGAGTTATAATGCTATTTTGAGAGAAAATCATAAATCCATCTTTTAGAGAAGATTTATAATGGTAGTTTGAGATCACAGCTTGAAGCTTGAAGCAAATCCATGAGCACACATCTAAAACAAATGGACAAATCCAATGAACAAAATGGAGTTTGAATGAGCTTGTAGGAGGTTTGCACTTTCTTCATTTAGCTTATTTCAAGTTTTCATTTTATGTCTTAGCATGTATGGAGTTTAGATTATTAGTCGTTGAGTGTTTTGATTTGTTATTATTCTCCTTTACACCTAATTTCCATAGCTTACATTATGGCACGCCCGATGGGACCCACTTCACGAGTTCCTTTTCATTATTTTGCTTGCAAACTAATCCTCTAAGCTAATGTGTTTTTGATGTTTGAGTATGTTTTGCAAGCTCTTATTTTCTTTTGCAGGTTGAAAAAGGCAAGAAGACTATATTCCTTCTATCTTATTTCTACTTTATCTCTATTATGCTTCCATGAATATCATTAATACACAAAGAAGAAGACTATATTCCTTCTATCTTCTTTCTACTTTCTCTCTATTACCCATTTGTTGAAATATGGTCTATATCACTAGGACCATTATTTGTAAAAACATGGGGGGAAGGCACTGTAAACCAACAATAATGCACTCTTACTAGTTAACTTTTTTTTATTATTTTATAGGTCTACAGGTTAGCCATCTAGTTTGGTAAAAAAGCACATAATATTTTAGTTAAAAAATTCCCATTTCACTTTTTGGTGTTTAAAAAGAACGGTGTATGTACTCACATCATTTCACACTTGGTTTTGGGTTTAAAAGTCAACAAAAGTCAAAGTCAACAAAATTCAACATTTCTTTTTTTGGCTTAAAATGAACATGCACAAAATATCAAATGCTTTAAGGAAAATGAACAATCAAACATCTAATTTTGGGTTTAAAACTGAACAATCAAATCACACATCTTGTTTTTGGATCTTAAAATTGAACTAACTATCAAACACTTCACTTTTTGGGCTTTAAAATTGGACAATCTATCACATCTTTCATTTTGGATCTAAAAACTAAACATACAATCAACATTTCAATTTGGGTTTTAAAAATGAACAAGACAAATCAAACACATTTCAATTTGAGTTCTAAAAACTAAACAGGTAAATCATAACATTTGAAATTTGGGTTTAAAACTGAACAACTCAATCAAACATCATCTTGAATGCATAAACAAGAATTGAACAAAGCAAAGAAAATTTCATTTTGGTGCACATAAAAAGGACAAACTTGCGAGTTCATTTCTGCACTAGATTAGATCAAACGTTGCCTAACTTATCAAAAGATTAACTATGTGGTCTACGTCTCTGGTGCACTTGCACAAAAATTTTGTAGAACGCAACCTCACTTCATGCACTATCCTCTCCCACTAGATTTTGTGGTCATTGGTGTAAGAGAAAGGTGATTGTGAATGTTTGATCTTTTTTTAAATCTTCTTAGAGGGGCCTATCTAGAAGAAGCACGAGTCCTTCTAGAGAACGACCCCAAATCAGTAAACCCTTCAGCCGGAATAGAAATAGGGTGGACTTAAAGGTCTGTTTATAAGCCTTCAAGCTCGGGCGGGTTGTGTTCAATGGTATTCCATAATGAGTGAATATCCTCAGTATACTGACATGGTTAAACAAGGCTCTTAAGTGAGTCATGTCATACAAACCGATTGTAGGGACACCATAAAAATACTAGCAACTAATAAATCTAGCAACCTACCGGATCCATCCCCAAAAGCTTGATAATCGACTGGGAAAGGAAGATAGTAACTTCCCCAAGAAAATCACACATTCGTGCCACCTTGAGTGTTTGGAGTTAGATAATATGACATCATGGATCCTTGTGCTTAATAGTGGTCATATTCTGATTAGCTCTTGTGTGTGTGCCTATGTATGTGGACAAAGGTTTTCAAGCTCACCCAATCCTTAAGGTAGAAATTTCTTGTATGTGTCTTTAGTGTTACAAACCTTGTGAAAAATGGTTCTTGAACATACACAAATCTGAGATTTTTGAAGTCCTTTTGCCAAAGAGATCAATATCTGTATGCTTCTTGCAAGGTTGCTTTGCCTCTTGCAAGATTGTTTTCTCAAAATCCTCAAGATCATCATTTATTCTAAAAAAATTCCAAGGAACACTTGTCATAGACAATGCCTTATCCTAAACATTATCAAATTGAGCTCATATCCATTTCCATCAAGCACAAGAAAGTCAAGTCCTTTGTTTCTGCCCATATCCTAGACCAACAAGGCTATCTTTTTCATTTCCCATCCTTTTTCCATCTTCTTCAGTGTCAATCTTTCTTCCTAATCTAAGCTTGAGTCTTCCTTTCATTTCCCTCATTCCTCCTTATCCAAATCATCAAAAAAGTGTCATGTCAGAAATCTATTATGATGAGTTTGGTTGTCATATCTCTTCCTTGTCTTTATCCTATTCTAGTGATGATGAGGGTCTTGTTGATCATGATGCATACTTTGCAAACCTTCACAAGATCTCCCCAACATCCTATTCCAGTGATGATGAGAGTCTTTTTGATCATGATGCATACTTTGAAAACCTTAGAAAGCTCTCTCCAACGTCCTATTCTAGTGATGATGAGAGTCTTGTTGATCACTATGCATACTTTGAAAACCTTAGCCAGCTCACCCCAACATCCTATTCTATTGATAATGAAGGTCTTGTTGATCATGATGCGTACATGGAAATCCTTGACACACTTACTCCAAGCATCCTCCAAACTCTAGTCATTCCTCCACACTATCCCATCTTGCCTCCATGCATACCCACTAGCACTCCTTATCCTACCTTTGACAAGGGAAATCCATCTTATCCTTTATCCACATCTCCTTCCTATACATTCATGCATCCATCTTATCCCATAGTCATATCCCAAAATTCATCTTTTCACAATAACACTACTAGCAACATCCCTAATCCTAATCCACCATCTCATTATCCTCCAAACCATGTTCAAATCCCTAATCCTAGTCCTTCATTTTCCCCAAGGCATCACCATGATCCCCATGCTATTGCTAATCTTCCATCCACTCTATCCTACCCATCTACCCTATCTTATTCCAATCTACCATCTCCCATTCCTACCTACATTAACACATATTCCATACCCCAATCCATCCCTCCTTTCCCATTAGTTAGTCAATCTTGTTCGCAAGTCACCCCCATGCCTACCTATATGAACTATCTCACTGTACCATCTTCCCACCATCCGATACATAAGTCTCCAAGGAGTTTCACAAGGAAGCTAGAAGAAAATCCATCTCTTAAAGAGTCACATCATATCACTCCCCCATAAGAAAACACTAGTGATGAAGCCCTTCCATCTCCCACACCCATCATTCCTCTTCCATCTCTCATACCTATTATTTCCCTTCCGAATATCATACTTTTTGATCCTCTTCCATCTCCCATACCTATTATTTCCCTTCTTGATCTCATACTTTTTGATCCTCTTCCATCTCCTAGCACCATTGAAGTCCCCTCACCTGTTGAAGTCATCCAATCTTCATCCCCATCTTCTCCTCTTGACACTATCCACATCCCATTCAATGAACCTCACACATCCACCCTTCTTCCATCTCTAATGGAATCACCCATCCCCCCATCTAACCCATTTGAAGAATCAACCATCCCCCCATCCAAACCATTTGAAGAATTGCCCACCCCTTCATCCAACCCATTTGCATAATCCATCCATCCATCCAACTCATTTGAAGAATCCATCCATATATCCCCCATCACACTATCCACATCAATCCAATCATGTCAAGACCTTGTCCAAAATCGTTGAAGTATCTATTGACTTGAATTAAGATTGTATCATCCCATCCACTCCAATTCCTACTTCATCCAATTCTCCATATCCAGATCCTAACATCCCACTCCATCCATTACATGATCCATCCACTCAACTTCCTATTTCATCCACTCCTCCATCTCAAGATCCTATCCTTCCATCTACTCCAACTCTAAATCCATTACCCCATCTGAGTGAAGATCCAAGCATCCCCTCCCCTCCCCTCCCCTTCATCCTCCTTTATCACCTCCAAATCCAACTATCTTACCACCATTTCTCCATCACCTTGGTCCACTCACATTCATCTATGGTGGTCCTCTTAAAACAGAAGAAATTAGTTACATCTTTGCCATTTGTTGTCCACCTAATAATGGACTCACATTTTGTTCCTTCACTGAAAAGTATCCTAACTTGACTCAAATTATTAAAAAATGGAATTATCAAGGTAAAGATGCAGGCCTAAATGAGCAAGGTACCTTGGATCCCATTCAGGTTAAAATACATCCATGATCTTGTGGTATTGGTTACGCACCTAGAGGTCCTTCTTCCAAAATTATTAGTACAACTAAAGCAAAGCTCAAGAGTTCTTTCAAACCATCCATCACATCTGTCTATCATCCCTCTAAAGCATATAATGCCATCCCTCCTCTTCCATCCTTGCAACCTAAGACAACCTAGAATATTCCTCCTTAATCCTCTCAATCCATTTTGGAACCCTTTGTCCCAAAATCTCATCCCACTCCTTCCTTCATCCATCAATCCCATATAAAAAATCCCACCACTTACATTCCCAATCAGGATCAACAAAGGCACATACCCATGCACCCCATCCACCATCCTAACTCCACCACTCCATCCATATTTCCTCCATCTCATGCAAGTTCTCATATCTCTTCCAATGCTACTCACTGTAATTTGCATGCCAAATCACCAATACATAAAGCTACAGATCCATAATCTAAAGATTGTCATTTCCACTTCAAATGACATGCTCCAGCAAAACAAAATCCAATCAATGAATGCACTACATCCCATAGGCTACAAAATCCCACCAAAGGAAAAGAAAAAACTATGTGGATCCCAAATAAAAAAACATGATATGCATCTAAAAGAAAAATTCATTGTGGCATCTAAGGTTACTAATCCTCTAGCTGAGCATTCCTCTCCATCTTTAAAATCTCTTATGGGTCCTTATCTCCCACAACTTCCTACCATGATTCCTACATTGCATCCATAGGTACCATCTGCTTCACATTCACTCTTCCCCTATCCCTCACAACATGTACCAATGTTGATCCTGACAACATCCCCCTATTCTACTCACTTTCCATCATTTTATCTGAATACTTCCAACTATCATATCCCCTATCCCACATATCTCCCCTCGCATAACTATCTCATACCTTCATTTTCCTAAGTCACTCATCCCACATAAAGTTGTACCAACATATCATGATCAACACCAAAAGCAAAAGTAGAACAGCAAAGAAAAACCAAAAAACCAAAAAAAATCAAAAGAAGCAAAAAAAATAAATAAATAAATAAAGAGAAATCAATTCATCCACTGGTGAAAACTTGGAAAACAAGCGCCTTGGACAGGTACCATGATGAAAACTTGGTAAACATGCATCATGTATAGTTCCTCCATCCATTTTCTCTTCACACTTGGGGGCAAGTTCCTTCTGGCCACCATCCATCTAGCATATATATCTTCTCTTGTCCTTTTCACTTCCTCCATCCTCCTCTGGATCTTGATGAGAAATATACAGGACACCATATCTACATGTTTTTGGACATCTCTTGACATCCATCTCCCATCTCCCATCTTTATCCACCTATCCTTTTATCCACCCATCCTTCCTTCAATCTATCCTTCTTCACTATTGTCCTCCCTTATCCACCCTTCGTCCTATCTTTCATTCAACTCTGTCATCCTCTTTTTATCCTCTCTTCCATCCTATCATATCCCCTCCTACTGCTTCCTCACATGCATAACCTATCCTAATTGGAGGAACTCTATTCCTTGGTGGCATAGTCCTTGGAGACATTCTTGTATCCACCTGTCATTTCCCAATCTTCCTCTCCTATCCAAAATACTTCAGTTATCCATCCATTCCTCTACAAAACTCCTTCCATCTAGTTCTTCCCTCTCTGCATTCCTCAACATCTCCTCCATCTTTCAATTCCTCCTTTCATATATCCCATCACTTGTTTCTTCCCTTGTCATTGGTATTTAGCTCTAGGATATCCTCATGCACCCCATGCCACCCATTCCAATCCTAATTCTCCTCCTGACCAACCATCACATGCAAATTCTATCCCCATCCTCCAGCTATCCAAAGTCAAGCAGCAATTAGCTCATCCAAGCACACCCTTATGTTGGAATTATGATATATTTGTCATCAGTGAAAACACTTAATGAAAACACTTATTCGATTCTGAATGCTTACCGAGCTCATCACTTAGTCCACAGCCTATACCGAGCATTCACCGGTTAAACAGTT
>MU227805.1:3169484-3191512 GCA_018584345.1 Thuja plicata
CAGAGTGCATACTTCATTGTATGTTTGTAAATCCTCTAACAAGGTGGACCTAGCAGTCCTAATTGCTTTTAACAGGGCAGATCATCAAAAGTGATCAATGTAAGCCTTAACCGGCCAACTTTATACTACAGTACCAAAGTTTTGTGGGTACCATCCCCACCCCAGTTTTACTTTCTATTTGGAAGGTTTCTGGGTTACCAATATTTGTGTCATGTGTTATGAATGATTACATTTTCATGCTTGCAGTAGATTAGATGAATGAATAGTTAAAATTATACAAGTGTAGAAATGTTTGAAAAGTTTTAAGAGTTACTGATTCACCCCTCCCCTCTCAGTAACTTGGTTAGTCTTGATTATTTCCAACACCTTAGCCTAGCTACAAGATTTGATCACAATCCACTCATCATCATTGGGATGCATCCTTCCCAATCCTTGTGTTTTCTTTAGGATTACCTCATTCCCACATCTAGAGAACCCCATCTGCTATTCCTCTATCTCGGCCTTTTGGCTCAACTAGGGAAACATCATGCATATCTGCCTCATCTTATCCATTCTCTCCCAATCCCTAAGCTTCATTCCTATATATAATCATCTATCCCATTTGTATATATATTTTCCTATCCCAATACCTGAGCTTCAGCCCTATAAATATCTTTTCTATGTTAGTCTAGTCTTGTATCTAGTCCCACTTGTACATATCTTGTGTCCTTGGTCGATCTCCTTGCAAAAAGTGATCCAGTTCCATTTTGAATCATGTGCTTCAGTAAGTTCCTTATGAAAAAATCTTGTTTCAGCAATTTGATCATCACATATTTTGGCCAATCAGATACACACTTGACATCTCCATGGAAATGGGTCCTTGAAGATGCATCCTTCCTCTCGTTGACCTAAATCCAATCATCTTTCTGGAAATAGGTCCTTGAGGCTGTACCCTTCCTCTCGTTGACCTAAATCTAGATCATCATCATCACTAGGTTCTTGTAGGATTTATCCTTCCTCTTGACCTAATATCAATCCAATCATCATCCCATATTTTTGATCTCTCTAGCAAAAGGCGTCTTGTTATTGAATTTTTTATCTTAAAATTTGATTTTGGTTCTTGATTATCATTCCTGATTCTTTTCGGTTGTTCTCCTCCTCAAGGTTTCCATGATTATTTATATCATGGTATGTTGTGAATGGATGCACCTGGGATAGGGAACTTGATCTTTTTGTTTTCTACTTGTGAGTCAGTCGGATATGACCCTCGCATGTATGTAATCTGTTTGGGTTCACATGCTGCACTTGGGAAATTTTGTTTGCTTGTGTGCTTTTCCAGCATCATTTTGACCATGGCTCTTCTGGGACTCATGTGTGATGCTTTGGAAACCCTTGTGTGTTTTTTGTGTCATTCCTTTGCAACATCGGCGACAAGGCCTCGTGTTCCTAGTAACCTTGGCATGGTCTCTAGTGTTGCTATATCAAAAAAAGTGCTCAACTACATGGCGGTATTCCATCCCAGAATACCCCTTGCTCAAGCTTCAAGAAAAATCCTTCCCACCATCAAATCCAAAGCAAAGCGTTCCCTTTTAGTCCAATCAAATCCCATCTCACACCTAACCCTTCATCCTTGATGCAAACCTGATTATCCTATCCCTCATTCTTCTATCCCCCCTTCCTTTTTCTTCTATCCTATCTTTCTTGGCCATCTTTTCATGATGTCGCCAGGGCTTCACCTTTTCTCACTGTCACCCTCTCAAGGGGGCATCATCCTGGTCAGCCTATTCTAAAACTATCCCAATCTTCACTCTGGGGAAATTTCATTTCCTACGTCCACATCTTCGCGTCGTCTATTGTTTTAAACGTCTTCAAAATAGTGTTATTCTAACACTATGTCTAAGAGGGGCAAAATGTAGACACCTAAATCTGATTAACACATCTAATCATATTTAGTTCCTTCTAGGACATATCAACTAAGTAATTAAGCATTACCTAATTGATCTATGTCATCCCCTAGCCCTAATTAATTTAACTAATTAGCGATAGTCTTGATTAATTATCAAAAGAAACCAATAGTTTAATTATTGATTAAAACCCTATTCCCCTATTATTGAATGAATATGTTATTTATGTAATTCAATTCATTAATATTCCCTTTAACCCCTAACCTAACCTATCTCAACCACCAAACCTTGAGTTATAACTCAACCCAACCTCTTCACACATGCTAACCTAACCAATCCCAACCACCTAACCCTTAGTTCAAACTAATTCCAACCTCTTCACCCATGCTAATCCTAATCATAACCCTTAATCCTATCCTAAATTCTCCCTAATGATGTCACATTCCTAATCTTTGGATTAGGAATTCAATCCCTTCCCCAAATTCAACTTTTTCAAGCCATCCTCATCCAAGTGTATTTAATACTCTTACATCCTCATTAATGTATCATTAATTCCTCTTACACTCCTCATTAAGGCTCTTACACCCTCATTAATAACCTTATCTTCTAGAGTCTTCTTGGCTCTCTTTCCTAAATGGTCACATTCCTCCCTCTTTTCAACCCAATCATATCGTGACACTTGTCACAATATGATGCACTTGAAGAAGCACAATCCATGTGCTCTCTTCTAGGTGCATCTGGGCCTCTCCGTAGGATTGCATCCTGGCCCTTGATTCCTTGCCCATTTTCTATAAAATAAAACTCATTCCTTCACATTTATAATCCACCTTCCATTTAGAGTTATAATTCTATTTTGAGAGAAAATCATAAATCCATTTTTTAGAGAAGAGTTATAATGCCAGTTTGAGATCACAGCTTGAAGCTTGAAGCAAATCCATGAGCACACATCCACAACAAATGGACAAATCCAATGAACAAAATGGAGTTTGAATGAGCTTGTAGGAGGTTTGCACTTTCTTCATTTAGCTTATTTCAAGTTTTCATTTTATGTCTTAGCATGTATGTAGTTTAGATTATTAGTTGTTGTGTGTTTTGATTTGTTATTATGCTCCTTTACACCTAATTTTCATAGCTTACAGTAAGGAAAAAGATGAAATCAAATAATACAAAGACACGAGTATTAAGGAAAGCTAGAGACATCCTAGCTGATTTAGTACTTGAGGTAACATTTGATGAAGATGACACACCTATTAATCAGATGGGCACACTTGTGAAGGGTATTCTACATCAAGGTCCAGGTTTGCAGACAACTGCAGTGAATTATGCAGAGAACTTAGAAAAGAAGATGACAATATGATGATGGAAAAGATTAATGTAGAAATGATCAAATTGTCAGACTTGATAGATTAAATTAAGAGTACATTTATTAAGGAAGGACAACTAACTATCAAAGTATCAAGGTATTCAAACTGTGTTCAAGATTTGGAACAAAGAAGAGCTGAATATAAGAAGGAGTTGGAGAACTTAAGCGATCAACTTGATCCACTGTCAAGTTCATTCACAAATTATAGTCATAAAGTCAAGAAAATCAATCATAAGGTTAAGAAGATTGAAAGTGAACAAGATCAGAGATTGATCGCTCTACTAGAACTTCGTTCCACCTTATCTCCTACAATTCAAGTGATGCAACAAAATGTAAAAAAGGAAGAAGCTATATATGCCTTGCCAGTCATAAAAAATTTAGATATCATGAAAGAGCTAGTCTCAAGTTTGATTGAGAAAATTGTGGCTATCAAGTACTTACAAAAGCTATGAGAAACAACCATGAGTTTGGAAACGATTCACTTCAAGGTAATTTTTGACAGGATGTAAGAAACATTTTGTATACATATATTGAAGGTTTTGAAACCTATGTCATTGTTTTAAAAGGGGGAGTATATGAATGGTTAAGCATATGTGTGGGGGAGTATATCCATGCATGCAGAGTATGAGTATATGGATTCATAATTTTATATTATGATCGCATGATTGTAAGCATATATTGAAGCTAGTAAATGTTTTCCATCAATGCCAAATGGCAAGATTGTTTCTATTTGATTGATGTAGTTGGTATTATAGATTGTTGACTATTGTGGTGCACTGATAAGGAGTCATGTATATTGTTGTCATTGATGTCAAGGAGGTCATTACAATGAAACTAAGTATATATAAGTCATAATATACAACATGTAAAGTGAAGGTATAATTGGTAAGAAGGAAACTGAAATTTGGTTAAGTCTAGAAGATTGGTAGACTATGCAAAAAACAAATTTGTGAAGGTCATGGTATAAATAGAATTTTGAGGAGTGGTCATAGATAAAGATTCAAAAAGTTCACATTTCAATGTGGTTTCAACCACAACACATTTGGTTGAGCGGTGATAAAGTTTTGAGTGACATAGACACTAAGATAGGTAGAAATTGTATGTTCTTGATCAACCGGTCAGTAGATCACAGAGCGGTGAATGTTAAAGTATATGTGATAATTTATAATGATACGATGACATGGAATAAAGGTTATACATCTAATTTTTTGGTATTTACACAATTGATGCAAGCATTTAAGACAGATTTAAGGGATTACATTGGAGAAGTAAAAATGTATTAGTTATCTTGGAGATATAAATTTGCAGATCTTATCTTGACCTAGCGTAGTCATGGTAAATCATTATTCTCATCGATATTATAAACTATACACATGGTTCTATTGTGGGAAATCAATTTGAAGATCATTTTCAAGTCGGTGAAAGTTTTTATTTAAGGAATCAGAGAGAGAGAGCCAACTAGCCTAGTAAGGTTTTTCCTTACTATGGATCATGCAAAGAGAAGACATTATTGGAAAAGATAGAATTGATAGTCTACCAAGCTATGATTTGTTAGTAAAACCATCAAAAAAGGATAACCAAGTGAAGTATAGTCCACTAAAAATTCATCTACCAAAAGAGGATCAGTCCTTAAGGAAATCATTGTCTCTGTTAAGGGATCTAGAAAAAGAGATCAGTCATAATGAAAGCATAGTCTCCAAAGGGATTTGAAAAAGGAGGATTAGTCTTAGGATCCACTGAATAATGCATAGGAAATGATAATGAAATGAGAGGATAATCCTAAGGAATAATTTTCTCCTTATCCATCTTCATAAGAGATTGTATTGAATCATTGTGTGTGTGTGTGTGTGTGCGTGTGTGTGTGTGTGTGTGTGTGAAAATTGTGAAAAAAGGAGAAGAGTGTATGCCCCTATGTTAAAGTGGTTTTAAAATCCTTAACAGAAGAAATGGCTTAACAGAGTACACATGAACCCACAAGAGACATTTCCTCTATGATATGACCCCAAGAAAGGACAAAACAAGGGAAATGAAACACATGATAGAGAGATAACACAAGGGATCTACTAACTTTGGGTCAATATGATCATATGATAACTCATGTAAATCAAGAATTATATCAAAATAAGTTGAGACCATCCCCAAATGGTATTAGAATTACGAGCACAATGGAATAAGATCACATAAGAGATACAAAGAAGAGTATTTTTGGGTTAGAATTGTAGAGACCAAAAAGAATAGTTTCCACTACTTTGCATCATCTGAAATCAGACAACACAAAGGGACATTTATGAACAATAGCACGTGTATGACATAACATGTATATGACATGTAAAAGAAATGAGATACAAATAGAGGGATGTCACAATAGATCAATTTATTTATCACTTTGTGCCAATGGAGAAACACGGGTCATTTAATGAAATATAATCAAAAGATATAGCAAGTAGCACATCACGAGGGAAGCACAATACAATAGGAAAATACAAAAAAGAATCTTCCATAAAATAGGAGCTAGTCAAGCATATCGCATGCCTCCCCATTTCAGTCTATATTGTTTAGCGAAGGTAGACAACATGCAAGATGAGCAATGTTGAGCACAATAGATGGAGCTATTACAAGTTCTAAACAATATCAATGCTCTAATGATGATTTACTTTGTTTTTTAGTAGGAGCAAGAGATAATTGTTTTTGAAATCTAGTAGGTAAATCATGATTAATGTCAATAAGCTCATACATATCATCAAAACTAGCATGAACATCAGTCACATTAGAAATATTTTCATGATCAAGAGTATATTCTTCATCCAAATTAATCACAATAGAATATATGATATGAATAGAATAATCATTTATATGTAATTTAGTCTTCTTAAGATTAACTTCCTCCCTTGAACTATGAATAATGGTTACATATGGTTCTATTTGAAATTTGTCATGGTTTAGGATAAATCAGCATTGTGTTATTTTCTTATTTATGAGGAAGAATGGAAGGAGTCACACTAGTTGAGAGATATCAATTTCATGGCATGTGTAGGATATAGGAGGTGGAATTGAAGCATAAATATGAGGTGTGGAAGGTGTGGGAAGGAGTCTAGGTCTAGGGAAAGGAGATGAAACAACCTTAGGAATGATAAGTTCACAAATCTTTTTGGATTTGAATTTTTGATAGGATAAGAAGAAATTTTATTTGTGAGGTTAAATTGGTTGAGTCATACTAGGCCAAAAGAAGTCAAGGTCAAAGTTCTCATGACTAGCTACAGGTTGATAGAGACTATCATTAATTATGATTTTATTTATCCATCATGGGGAGATTTCAAACACTTAAGAATAGGAGAGACTATAACTTTCATTGAAGTAAGCCAAGGAAGGCCAAGTCTAACTTGAAACTGATCGAAAGTTGTAATGAAAACAAAGGTGACATCTAAATATTTCTTGCCAACTTCTACAGAGAAGGTAATGGAACCATGTGTGGAAACCATTTAAAGTTTTAATTATCACATCTGATTTGTTAAAGGAATCTTGATAGAGAGTAAGTGCACCAAGATGGTGAGCAAAATAGTAGGCACATGCAAAAAAAACAAGTTACTCATAACCTGTGCATGTTCTAAAACTAGCAAAAACTAATAAAAAAGCAAAATGATCCTTAAAACCCGTATGGGTTTTGAAGAACAAAATGTTCCTCAAAACATGTATGAGTTTTGAGGAACATTATATCCCCCAAAGATAAAATATGAAGATTTTTTCATAACCCATATAGGTTATGTAAACCTAATGACAACACTCACAATTTCACATAACTGTATGGGTTATGTAAAACTAGAACTTTTGTCCTTAGTTGTGCATAATTTGTATGGGTTATGTACAACTAGGAACCAAAGAGGAAGTTAGGAGAGAGAGAGAGAGAAAGAGAGAGAGAGCTTTGAACAGAGATGGAGATGGGGGAAGGAAGAGGAGAGAGAGAGGAAACAAAGAGAGAAAAACATATATATATATATATGTGTGTGTGTGTGTGTGCATAAATACATATATAAACACATAATAGATATGCATGTCTATACATATGTGTAGTAAATTCTAAATTTAGAAGCATATATTTTGATGTCCTCATAACCCATACAAGTTATGGATAACATATTTTGATGTCTTCATAACCCGTAGGGGCTATGGAGAACTCAAAATTATGGTTTTAGTTCTACCTAACCCATATGGGTTATGTAAAACTATGCATGGTACCTTTTAATTTTCAAAACCTGAGTGGGTTATTTTGTACATCAAAACCTAGGCGGGATTTGGCTTGGTAAGAGGGTTGGAAAACAACCCTAAGGCTTGCAAGCTCATTTTCCCTCCATTTTTTTGCCCTTTACATGTTTTTTCATCTTCCAAAATGATTTCTCAACTTCATCATCATCAGCTTTACAAATGATCAAGTGGGCATCTCTATAATTACCACCATCATCTCACACATCTTCTCAACTTTCTAACCATATATTGTTTTCTATTTTTGGACAACATTAGCATAGTAAACTTTAATTTTCTTTACTAGCATCTTGACAGTCTTCACAGACATATGTCTATCATTTTTTTAATAGCTTTTGATCTACTTGACTAAATTTAAAATAAATTACATATTACTATTTTACACTAGATTCTATACACTTTTTGAAAAAAAGTTTGTATTTTCGATTATTTTGATGCAAGTTATGCCCAATGCACGAAAAAGTACTAGATTTGGTCACTTCAAAAAATCATAAATAAAAAAATGCTCAGCAAAAAATTACAAACAAATACACAACTTCTAGATCTCACTCTTACTTATCATCCTAAGGGATTTGCAAATACTAAATCTAACTATATATTTTGTGAAGCGCACAGAAACAGATATGTTATGTTTTTTTTTTTTTTTTTTTAAATCGGGAATAGTTTTTCATGCGTGAGAGGTTTGACCATCTTAATCTTATCCATTTTAAAAAACCTTTAGTATTTTGGAAACTAAATGCAGATTACTATAATTAGTATTCTTTGTACAACTTCTAGTTTTGAGTGCCTGACCCTCAAATCTCTCTATGAAGTTTAGGTTTCCCTAATTTTAGATTTAAAAAAGTGGCCACTTATACCCCCCCTTTTTTCTCACCATCTTGGTGCACTTACCATAGAGGTGTCTTATGTAAATATTTTTCTTCAATTATAACATTCACCATGCAAGTAGGATCTATAAGGACTACACAAGAGGGAAGACCATTAATCTTTGCAATAATGTAAAGAGGACCATCAGGTTCCCTAAAAGTATTTTAAAAGGAAGCACTTCACAATATCATAAAGATTAGTGTTAGACCCAATTGTATTGAGGAACCATTCATAAGTATTTAAGGTAGTAAAGAAAGGGCTTTGCATCAGTTGGGATGCACTATCACTGTTATTGACCAGAGCCATTGGAGTGGTGCTCTCAAATTGACTCACTTGAAGTTGATAATTATGAAGCACTACACACAATTGAGTTAAGGAAGAGAATTTAGAAAGAAAAATATTATCTCTAATGCCTTTTTTGTAAATTAATAATTGTAACATAAAAAAAAGAGAGAGAAGAGGGAGGAAGGGTGTGGTGTGTCATTAAATGTTTAACCTCCTAGTCTTGATTATGCACATTGGGGAAAGAGAAAGAGGGATCCCCAAATACAACCTTAAAGAGAACCCAAATTATATTAGCACAACTTAAATGGATATAGGGGTAATGATGAAAAATTTAAGTCTTTTCAAGGGTGAATATCCAAAAGATCCCTTTTTTTATTTTGTTTGTACTTTCCCTTTATTGTTTGTTAATTGATATTGATTAATTTCCAATTGATATTGTTTATGTTTGATAAAGTGACCTAAGACTAATTGATGCAATGCAAATGAAGTAGAAGCATATGTAACAATCAAGCACATAAAAGGACCTAATATGATATCTCAAAGTAAGTGTTATGAAATGAAAAAGAGGAAATTGGACTCACCTTGAGGGATAACAGAGGTCACAAGATTAGATCTAGAAATAGAGTAGCAGACTGTAATAGAAACTGAAATCGTATTAGATTTAGAACCTAAAGACTGAAATCTACCGACTATGAAAATATAAAGGTCCCTGGAAGAGACTGACTTGGAGGTATAGGTCACACTTGGATATAGGTTGAGGTCAACCTATACCTGCACTACCCCAAAAAATGAGATCTGAATGTCTGACAAAAACTGTAACCTAAATCAGCCGAATACGATCCCAAAAACTTGAAAACCTAAAAAAATTTCTCCTATACACAAGAAAAATGGAATTTATTTTAAGGGGGAAGGGGCTTTCTTTTATAAAGCCTTGTTTAGGAATGAACCTTAAATTGAAATAAAATCATGTAAAAGAAAGACAAATGTAAATATTCACCTCACTTTTGAAACCTTTGGATGGATTTGAATCTGCTACCCACAAAGATGTATGTAAGCTTATATGTAGAATGTAGGATGTTATTGTTAATCCCTAAGTTTTGTTGATGATTAGTGACCAACACTTAGTCATTTACTTAGGTAGTTTTAGTTGGTTATCACTATGGCCGAGCTAAACATTAAAGGCCGAGCAACATTGTCGAGCAAGTTTTAGGTTGCCGAGTTACATCATGCCGAGCCAAGTAGAAAATTAAGTGCTAAGCGATAGAGATGTTAAATGCCAAGCATAATAGTTTTTGCATACATGTCAGGATTGATTCAAACTTTGATGTAAAATGTTTAGGCTGACTTGTATGAGATTTGGGCTGACATTTGTACGCATTTAATATTTGTCTATTGAGTTAATTATGCATTTAATTTTTTTATACTATGCATGGCATGGAGCCAATTAAGAAATCACAATGCATTGGAAGCATAAATTATAGATCTTGATCATTGACTAGATCTCACTGCCAGATCTGTAAAGACATATAAGACTGCTTCTAACCCTAGAAAATGAGTGTGTGAGATATACAATTTGGAAGAGAAGGGTTGTTGTTCTTGAGAGATGAACAGTAAGTCATTTTGAGAAGAAGCCTAGATCAAGCAAATTGATAGAGCAGTGAAAAGAAGAGTATAGACATATCAGATTGTGAGATCACAGAAGGTATTGGAAAGAACAGATCCATCGTTAGAATTTGAGTGCATAACAAAGGATCGCTACTTGAAACATTCTAACAGGTGTATAAGATGAAATCTCTTAATAGAGTGGTTCTAGCAGACCGTTTCAAATCTCTTAGCTGAGTGCTTACTTTACTGTAAGTTGAAATCCTTTAACAAGGTAGATTGTAATGATCTTTAGTTCTTAACCAAATATACCTTTAACCAGGTAGATTTCATGTTGCAATCAAACTCTTGTAGCCCTAACAAGCACACTTTATTGCTGTAGTAGTGAAGATTTTGTGGTTGTCATCCCCACCCCAGTTTTAACTATTTGGGTTTCTGGGTTACCAAAATTCTGTGTTATGAGCTATACATTTCATGTTGTTGATATTATCTGATGTTAGGTTAAATTCATATATGTATGAATGTGGATCCATTTGTTTTAAGTGGTTAAGTTTTAATATCTGATTCACCCCCCTCTTAGCATCTTGATTTCCCCATTATTGTACTTCCAACAATTGGTATCAGAGTGCAGTTCACCTACAAAAATATTTTAATCAACTTGTGAGTATAGATCTTAAGATGGATGTTTACAAGTTGGGTAAAGTCATTGAGAATTAGAAGATCAAGATTCAGCTAGCATTACATTAGCTTGAGATAGCAAGAGAGGAATTGAAGAAATCATTGACATCTAGGAAATATTTGGCCAAACAAATGAATGATACTCATTACCAAGAAGATGACACTGCAAATCTATTTCAGAATGGAGATTCTACTGAGAGCGATGCAAAAATTGTAGATCTTCTGGAAAAGAAAAATGCACTGTGTGAAGAAGTCAGAAACTTGAAAAGAGAACAAGAAATGCAGACAATGAGACTATGTGAAGTAGTAGAACAAAAGAAGAAATTTGAAGATGACAAAGCTATGGCAGAAGAAGATAAAAGAGTGATAACTGTCAGACTTGATGAAAAGATAGATGATGTGCAAAAGATGAAAATTAATTAGTTTGACATGGAAAAACAATTGCTACTTGCAAATCAGGAGATTAGTAGAAAAGATATGGAAATGATGAATATGAGATCTGAGAACAATCAATTGAAAGATGACTTGAGATCTGAGAAGGAACTGAATTAAAGGTTGAATAAACCTAATGAAGCTTTGACTCATTTTGATAATCTAATGGAAGCATTAAGGAGGCCAAAGGATTCTTCTGGATAAGGTCACATTGAACCAAAAACATCTGCTAAGAAAGGAGAATCATCTAAGAATGGTGAAAGGAGGAATGCAAAGACAAAGCACAACAAGCCTGTTTTCCACCACTGTGGAAAACTAGGTCATACAGAAAACATTTTCCGAAGCAAGAAAGGTAATTCCAAACCTAAACCTAAGTTCAATGGTTACTATTTTAATTGCAAGAAATTTGGACATAAAGCACATGAATGTTGGGCTAAAGTAAGTGATGCACCTCTAAAACCAAGATTTAATGGTTATTGTTACAAGTGTCAGAAACATGGTCATAAAGCACAAGACTATAGATCCAATGCTAAACAACAATGGACATCAAAGACAAACAAAAGCATCTAGGAAAGGCCACACTTACACCTGGGCTTATAATACAAGGCAAAGTTATCATTACTGTGAATAATATGGACATGGACCTAAAGATTTCTTAAAGACACATTTCAGAGGAAAATCAAAAAGTTGGATGAATGGAAGCCTAGTCTGTTTTAGTTATTTGAAGATAGGTCACATTAAGAGAGAGTGTAGGACAAGAGTTCCTACTCCTACTGTTGAAGAAATAAGAGCACAGATGAACCAGACACGAGTAAGGAAAATAGAGCCGAGCAGTAGTGAATCCACTGAAGCTGGGGTGACCCAATCCAATGGATCAGGTGATCACACCATCTCTAACTGAGCAATAGTGGTATGTAAGGAACTGCATTTAAACTTCAAATCTTACATCAGTTCCTAATATGTAAATGTGCCAAAGTCCATATCTGCATATGTTAAGATGCACCTGAACATGTTTGTGACAAGTGCCGAGAAGAGTTAACTGCACTATAGGTGCTGAGTTGGTTGGCCGAGTAAGTTGTGTGATGGCCAAGTATGGTAAGCCGAGTGGTATGCAAGTTGTGTTAGTTGGCCAATGACAGCTGGCTTGCACTAATCTAACGGGAAGAATATTTATTGCTTACCTATCTTGAACTTTTGAGTCTATATAAGGACAAATAGTCTATTCTTCATTTTACCTTGTGATTTTCAGCATTCACAGAGCGATCGAAGAAGTTGCAGAATTGATCTTAGTAAAGTTTGTTTTGAAAATATTGTCAACGTGTCGTTGACAACCCTAAGTTGAACAGTGTGAAGTGTTACTTGCCGAGGTACCCTATTCTTCATTCTCGAAACCTAATTTCAGAGATTATGGATACAATTTCTTCCACACCAGTCAAAGGAATGGAGGAGGAGCTGAAACAAATTAATCTAGTAAGAAGTGATGCATGTGCACCACCTAACTTTCGAGCCATTCCTAAAAGTGCAATTTTAGGTGATCTGAATGGAGCCCTCTCATTAATCCCACCAAAGGTACTTATGATCCATGATGTTAGATCCTATTACATGGTTAATATTGGTGAAGTAGGTGATAGTGAATTGAGGAAATACTACAACAAGTTATGCAAAAATGGAGTTCTGAAAGATGATTCAAGCATTTAAATTACAAAGGGTTAACTCATGCCCTAGATTTTCTGCCAAACTTCAAGGATGAATGGGTCAAGGTTGTTCTAAGCTGAGTTCATAATATGTATATGTGGCTGGACAATGGACCAATTATGATCACAAAAGATATTATTCATCGAGTAACTGGATATCTTGTTATCAGTGGTAAACAAACAATGAGAGACCAAAGTAAAGAACAGATAGCAGCTAACACTGGAGCTGTCTGGAATAACAGAGGTATGACTATCTCTACAATTGAAGATTTAGAGCTTGAATTTGGAGTGAGAGTGATTGCACACAAGTTCTATTAGTCGAGCCAACTGGATAGTGTTCCTTGCATAGCCGTGGACCAAGCATGGAAGATAGTCAAGAAGAATCACACCTACAACCTTGCCGAGTTGCAATTGACACAACTAGCCGAGAACTTACTATCAATCAGAAAAGCTAAAAGCTCATCATTTAAGTTTGGCTCTTTACTAGTTTGCATATTCTTCTATGTACATAAGTCATTTCCTACACTGGGAAATATTGTTGTGAAGAAGGATAGACCTATTACTGTACAGATTAGTGAATGTATTCAACAATTAGGAAATAATTTCAATAGTATTATGGGAAACTACTTTGTGGAAATCAAAAAGAGAATGAGGTTGAGGACTATAATTCGTAGTTCACTTGTGGAAAATCACTATGAAGAGATATGTTTCCTAGTCAATACAGATTACACTTACATTCAAGTTGTGACACCTAGGGTATCATGGCTGGAGCCATTTCCCTAAAGAAGTTAACATTGATGAAACATCAGCAGCTATCATAGCATCCCTAGTAGAGGAGATTGATACAAAAGCAAAGAGATTTGGAAATTATGATGAAGCTAAGGCAAAGACATCCATGAATATTAAGGCAAGAACCATGGAGAGAAAGAGGAAAAAGATTGTGAAAAACCTAAAAAAGATGGTTAGATTGCCGAGTGATGAGGAGCTAGAGGATGCACCTCTAGACATATCTACTGGACAAGGAGAAGATGTATCTGAAGAACAAGAAGTTAAAGTTAGTGAATTTGAAGAAGAGATTACTGTTAAGGCAAAAGGAAAGAAACCAGTAGTAGCGAAGGTAACCAAGACGAGTAAAGAAAAACCTAAAGTTACCCCTCCCATTGCAAATTGTCCAAGGACAAGGACATCTGCTACCACATCACTAGTAGAGAAAACCAAATTTTATGTAAATAAGGTTGGAGAGAGTAGTTTTGGATCGAAGATGAAATTTGCAACAAAGGCTGTGCCAAGCCTACAAGTAAAGAGACCAAGAAGGAAACTGTATTTGGATCCATAAAGTGATGAAGAAAAGACTAAAACTAATGAGCCTAGCAAAATACCAACAACACCATTCAAGAGACCCACTGATATTAATAAGGTATGTGAGAATTTGAGAAATTTTATAGGGTTATCTGGCTTTAAGTTTATAAAGTATGAAAAATTGAAGGTAGAAGATAAGCATAAAGTTCAGGAAGCTCTACTACATATGATGTGCAACTTCAAGTTAACTCCTATAGAGATAGGAAACAATGTGTTGAGTGAGTTATATGAGTTCCTATCTAGAAAATGGGAATTTGCACTCACAAATGAGAGACATATAAGAGAAGGCACATTAGCTCAAGTCATTCCTGAGCTGACTAAGAAACAGAGAGAAAAATTTGTTGAAGAGTATAAGCATAAATTCATACCTAAACAAAGAGGTTATGTTATTTTGAAAAATTATATTGAAGGTATAGTACAACAAAGTACTAGGATTTGGAAGGAAATCTTTGGATTGATTGCTCCAAAAGAGAAGAAGACTGATGAAGGAACATCTGAGCCTGCCAAGACTAGAGCAGAACCAAAAGAACAAATAGAGACAGTAAACACTGTTGATCTGACAATTGACAGTCCAATTGATGTGACAAATGATGACTCTAGCAATTTGGATGCAAAGGGTCAAGATGAGCCGAGAGACTCAACTATAGAATTGCCTTTTAAGGCAACTGAGGCTGAAGGAGAGAAGAGTACAAAGGAAGATGAAGAGAGAACTCAAAAGAAACCTGAGGATAAAGATGCTCAAAAAGAAGTAGAAAGGGAGAAAACAAATGAAGAAGAGGTAATTACACAACATTCACCTATTTTAGAGGTTTTGAAATCAGTTCTAGATAGTAGTGAGGATATAAGGGATACTAACAATGAGCCTAAAGAATAAGAGGAAGTGCAAGTGTTGGTTGATCTACCACACTCTGCATCATCAACTCCCATTGGAATTAAAGTAGGAGGCATGCTTGATCAACAGGCAATTTTGACTGAATGGAAAGACGCAATGGTGACTACTATTGAAACAAGAAAAGGTATTGTAGAAACAAAGCTGAGTAGTAGCTCACTTGAATTTAAGAGGAGGAAAGTTATGAGGAATAAGTCTCTGATTCTTGATGTCACATTAGATGAAGTTATTGTGATTCCACCATGGGATCCCAATGTTTTGTCTTATGAATAGATTAAGACTCTTCAAGAACTACTCAAGAGGAAGAAAAGATAGGAGTAAATGAAAAGAGATTAGAAGCAAAAGCAAGTGTTACATGACATCAAGGACATATTTGTAAAAGCTTTTGACATGGAAGATGAAAATCCTCAAGCTCCTATTCTTGAATAGTTAGTTCATATTGTGCAAAAGGTAAATGATGAAAACATTGAAGCCAATGATAAGCTATTGAAATGGTCTGAGAGGAAATTTGAGAGCAAAGTACTAGGAAAAATCTCAGGAGAGATTGCGGTAAAGCAGGTTGAAATTTCTTCTCTTGTAGAAATTTTGGAGGAAGTTGCAACTGGTGTTTATTCTTTGTATAAGAAGTTATGTGATGTTGAATTCTTCACAAAGGATAATATACAGCCCTTATAGAAATTGTAATTATACTTAAATTCAACTGGAAGTTCACTAAGTATGGATGCTAGCACTAGCTCCTTACATTTTAACAGACTGACTTATGCATAAAGGAGGATAGCCAAGCTCATGGCTGAAGATGGTTGGATTAGGACCAAATTGATTACTATCCAGGCAAGCTTGATACCTCATCTAGAGGTCATTCAGAAAGAACTTTCATCTACAAATGAATTGGTTAAGAGAGATTCTCATCTCTCCACTGCAGAAATTTTAGTAAGTCTAGTTGCTGAGCTAGAAGTCAAAATAGAGGTTACGAAGTTTGTTAAGGATAGTTGGGACACTACATTTGCGTCCACCTTACAAATTCATAAATAGATTTTGGACAAGTATAACTTGACCCCACCTACAATCAGTGACAAAAACAAAGGGGAATCTGACAGGACTGACAATGATACATCATAAGGAGATCAGTACAGGTATCAATGTAAATATTTTTTGAAGGCATGTATACTATGTAAATTTTTGTATGTAGTATGATGTACATTCCTAGGGGGAGTACATTGTGCACTTAGGAAACATTTTGGATGGAATGAATCGAAATGATAAGTGTATTTTTGCCACTAATACCAAATGGGGAGATTGTTATTCCCTAAGTTTTGTTGATGATTAGTGACCAACACTTAGTCATTTACTTAGGCAATTTTAGTTGGTTATCACTGTGGCCGAGCTAAACATTAAAGGCTAAGCAACATTGTTGAGAAAGTTTTAGGTTGCTGAGTTAAATCATGCCGAGCTAAGTAGAATATTAAGTGTTGAGCGACAGAGATGTTAAGTGCCTAGTAGAATAGTTTTTGCATACATGTCAGGATTGATTCAAAATTTCATGTAAAATGTTTAGGCCAACTTGTATGAGATTTGGGCCGACATTTGTATGGATTTAATATTTTTCTACTAAGTTAATTACACATTTAATTATTTTATACTATGCATGGCATGGAGCCAATCAGGAAATCACAATGCATTGGAAGCATAAATTATAGATCTTGATCGTTGATCTAGATCTCGCTGCCAGATCCCTAAAGACATATAAGATTGCTTCTAACCCTAGAAAATGAGTGTGTGAGATATACAGTTTGGAAGAGAAGGGTTGTTGTTCTTGAGAGATGAACAGTAAGTCATTTTGAGAAGAAGCCTAGATCAAGAAGAATGACAGAGCAGTGAAAAGAAGAGTATAGACATATCAGATTATGAGATCACAGAAGGTATTGGAAAGAGTAGATCCATCATTATCATCTGAGTGCATAACAAAGGATCACTACTTGAAACATTCTAACAGGTGTATCAGGTGAAATCTCTTAACAAAGTGGTTCTAGCAGACCATTTTAAATCTCTTAGCCAAGTGCTTACTTTACTGTAAGTTGAAATCCTTTAACAAGGTAGATTGTAATGATCTTTAGTTCTTAATTGAACAAACCTTTAACTAGGAAGATTGCATGTTGCAATAAAAATCTTGTAGCCCTAACAGGCACACTTTATTGCTACAGTAGTGAAGATTTTGTGGGTGGCATCCCCACCCCATTTTTACCTATTTGGGTTTCTAGGTTACCAAAATTCTGTGTTATGAGCTGTACATTTCATGTTGTTGATGTTATATGATGTTAGGTTAAATTCATATATGTATGAATGTGGATCAATTTTTTTTAAGTGGTTAAGTTTTAAGATCTGATTCATGCCCCCTCTCAGCATCTTGCTTTCCCCATTATTGTACTTCCAATAGTTATATGTCTTCACAAATTAAATATATCTACAAGTGCCAAATCATAGATCATGGATGTAAATATGCTTGAATGCTCTGATGGTTTACCACTTGTGCAATGTTTTATGAATGTAGATATCCTCCCTTGATGGCCAACTCCACTAGCTCCAAAGAAGCTAGATCTATGGAAGGAAGTGCATATTTGATTGAATGGAATGAATGACTTAACTAAATTCTTTATTTTCTTGAACTCCTTAAATGCACCTTGAACTTGATACCTTTCAATTGATGGATTGAGCATGTAATGGATCTTGCTTGTAAAATTTGATGTAGCTTATGGTTTTAGAGTATGGATCCTCAAATGAACTGAGTAGGCCTCCTTTTATACCAATTTTGGGTTTTAAAACAAAAAGGTCAACTACATTGGGTGGGAAAATATGAAAAACCCCAAAATAGCCCTGAGTTTCAATGAAACCAATACCTCAGGTATAGGTCAACCTTGACTTGTATCCCCAAGTATAGGTCAACCTCGACCTGTATCCCAAGGTATAGGTCAAATTTTAATTGCACCACAGGTATAGGTTGAATTCAACCTATACTCCAGGTACAATTCAACTTCAACATATTCCCTAGGAGGCACAATTCACAAAGAAAGCCTCAGGATCTTAGGAGTGCAAAAGAAATGGTAAAAAATGGAAAAAATGAGGACAAAGTGACAAATCCAACATAAATATATCCATGTTATAGATAACTAAAATGGGGCCTAAAAAGGTCTCTGAGCTTCCAAATTAATGGATGCTAACTTTTAAGATGATACATTTAGCCCCCACTTTAGCGGGAGTATGAGCCAAACTCAAACTCACAGTAAAGTAGATCAAATGCATGAGATGATCTTATCAAAGCTAAGAAGAAAGGAAATGTCAAGCCCCCAAGTGACTTGAGTCCTCATCAAATCCAAAACTAAGACAAGAGAGACATCGCTAAACAAAGGAAAAGGGGGTGTGATTGCTTCAGCCCAATAATAATGCTTTTCTTACAATGAATCACACAAAAGGGCATGTCAAGTAAAAGATGACATTGATAGTCTACAGGTTTTTATGCCACACTAATCAACCCATAAAGGAATCATCCTTGGGATTTGTGTCTCTAAAGGGGAATTCAACAAAAAATGATCCAGGCATAAGGATTTGTGTGTCCTTAGGGGATCAAAAGATGCAAATATGGGGATCAAACATTATGGATATGTGTTTCTATAAGGGATCCAAATGAATAAAATAATTAAACATAGTGTGTGTATGTGCAAAATATGACCAGAGTGTATTCCCCCATGTTAAAGCTATTGAAAATGCCTTAAAATGAGCAATGCTTTTAATGAAGTGTACGTGCATCAAATATAGATGTTTCCACTATGAAATGGCCCCAAGAAAGGATACATCAAGGGAAAATAGCACATGACAAAAAAAGAGAACACAAGAGGGATCTACCAACTATGGGGTCAGTAGGTCATATGATAACTCATGCATATTAGAATCATGTCAAAATGAACTGTCATCATTCCCCAAAGGAAGTGGAACTAAAACACAATGGAAGAAAGGTACGTAAGAGTTACAAAGAAGAGTCTTTTTGTGATGGCATCATGGAGACCAAAAAGAGTCAGTAATACCATTTTCCATCATCCCAAGAGGATAACACAAAAAAAAAATTATGAACAATCACACATGTAAAACATAACATGTAACAACATATAGAAGATGTGAGATACAAATAGAGGAATGATGATAGCATTTTTTATTCCTTTATCACCATGTGCCAATAGAGCAACAAGGTGTTGACGGGAATTTGTGACCAATCTGCCAACAGAGTGTAAGTTGTCACTGGGTACCGGGGTACCGGCCAACTTCACCTGTAAAGGTTATCCGGGGAATAAATTCTTCGGGCCTTCAAGCACGTGAGAGTCAGGTCTCGACAGTGTGGGAGCTAAGTTGGGAGTGTGACTATTTTGTTCGGGGGGATAGCTGGTTTTATTGGCTCATCTTCTCTGGGGATTTTGGTAAGTTGGGGTTTCCTACAAGCATTTGGATTATCAAAGAAACTTCAAAAGATAGGCCAGGGTTAGAGAGTATTCATTCTACCTATAGCTATGCAAATACATTTAAAACATCAACCATGCTCTAACATGCTACACTAAATAATGAATGCATATAGAACCATCATTTCATACATATTCAATAGCGAGGGGAAAATAGGGTCATTAATCTACTTAAAAACATTAGAGCAAGGGACATCAGAAACATACAGCACAAAAGAACATTAATCCAGAGATCAGAATGCTAACAACTTCATTGCCAGGACTCTTCTTTCTTCATTAACAAGTTTTCCAATAGCACTGACGTGTACAATAATGAATCCAAGGGAGAATCTATCTACTGAGAGGTTCTAATAACTAAGGAGCATTGAGCTCTACAACTACAAGAAATAAAATGCTAAAATGTTAAAGCTATGGACTGCAAAATCATTAGTTTTTCCTTCCCTTGCAATGAGGTTGGACTTGTTATTTATGCACATATTTACCCTAAAGTTAACCTAACTTAACTTTACACTCAATCAATAAAATACAATTTTTGGTGGCCGATACTACCTACACCATGTTACAACAACCTCGAGAAGAGAAGAGGTTTGACAGATCAGCAGAAGAAGACAAGAAAATAGGTATGGAAGAATAGGCCTTGAGAAGAGAGCTAGAGGAAAAATAGAAGAAATCTAATTCCCTAGGGTTTGAGGTTACATGCATCATAAATGTAAAAGTAGCTCACTGTCTCCGATGCACCAGGTGTTTAATGCTGGAGCGGTGCCTTGGGAAGACCACCTATCAGAACCATCCCTTGAGTTGACGTGCCTTGCTGGGGTCACCTACTTTCTGACACCCTTATTAACTACCTGAAAATGATCAGTCTGCTCTAGGGAATCTAGACGTGAGTCATTAAAATAATACAAAATTGTTGGATCTGGGACTTTGGGATCCGGGAGCTTACACTCAAAGAATAAAGAATATTCAAAATACTCTGCTAGTGAAAATATCTAGAACCTAGAGAACCTTATTTCTCCTTACTATACTTGAATGCTTCCAACATTTTCTTTGAGGCCACCCCACTAGTTGCGGATGATTCTAAACTTCTCTTCAACATCCCTGACTCCTTCTCAAAATTCATTTACTATTTTAATAGAGACATGAGCCCGAAGCATCATTTTGGATATTCTTGATAGCTTCCCTCTGTCAACGTCCCTGACAAACTGATACTAGGACTCCATTAGCTCATCATACTTGATGAGGACATAGTCCTCTGGGGTGCATGTTCTGGTGGGAAAGGGATCAACTATTGGCAAGTTGAATTCCTGAGGAAGCATGACTTATTTTGTGTTGTCAATCATGGCAACAAAGTCATACTTAAGTTCTGTCATGAAAGACAAAATGACTAAGTGTGAAAATAGGGCAGACAGACACATACAAAGATCAGTACGTCAGTGCATGTGTTAGAGATCACACCAGAGCATGCACTCTTAGGTATATACTCTATGGTGTATATACATGCTAGATCTAGAGGCGCAGAGTATGGAACATCAGTACGGAAAAGTTACAGGCAGATTAGTAAACCTGCAGTCCAGGAAATAGAGCATGGAAGCTGACTACCGTTTTGATCTGCGTGAATTATTTTGTAATGTAATGGCTAAGAGCCTTTAGTTATAAGTTTTTATTAATTTAATTAATGTTGTAGTAAATGCGCTTAGGCTGACTTGTTCAGAAGCGTTGTATATTTTGGTTTAAAGGCTGACTAGTGTTATATTTTGGGTCGCGCCTATTCAATTGTAAACATATAAGTATGTAATGTAACATACGTCGATTATTATGCAAGAGGAAGTTATAGAGGGATAGTATAATGAAGTTAGTAGATGATATAGCTCTTTAAAGGAGTAAGATCATTCACACATACAAGGAACTGATCAGACAGCAGTTTCATTACAGCAGTTCATTTTTGATATAGTGCATATCAACATTGAGAGGGTTGTAGCCTTCATCTTATTAGGCAGTGAGCCTAGGCAGTGAGCCATATACCTTTAACAGGGTTTTTTAAAAGACTCCTAATAGGGTCAGACCTTTAACCAGGTCATTGTACTCAAATAGTAAAGATTGCTTCTAACAGGGCAAAGGAACTTTAACAGGTTCATTATACCTAGTACAATATTTGTGGGTACTAATCCCCACCGGAGTTTTCCTCTGATCAAGGTTCTCCGTAATCATATCATGTGT
>MU227805.1:3204292-3223581 GCA_018584345.1 Thuja plicata
TTGGAGAGGGGTTTTTCCCACTGGGTTTTCTCCTTTGTCTCCGGTTTACAGAGATTTCCTTGTACTGGGTACCTGATCAGGCCTTGTTACCGGGACCCATTTCTTGCTTTCTTAGTCTTGCTAGGTCAGCTTTCTCCCTGCATTCAGCTTAAGGGGGGGTGTTAGAGTTTTATTTCTTTTTACTCTAGTTGCTTAAGCGTCACTTAGGTGCATTATTAATTAGTTATTAATTAATAATGTATTTCCTAGCCTTTATGTTTTTAGGGTTTCATTCACCTTTAAGGTCGAATGCTTTGTAATGTTTTTTTCATTCACTTTGGAAATAATTATTTTCTCTCACTCCGCTGAGATTTTCCAAACCCTAGCTTCCCTCTCTCTCACAGGTTTCTCTTTCAGCTTCAGGCATTTTGCATGCAGGTGTTCTTGGCGGTCTGTGGATTTGCATGTTTGCAAAATCCTACAACTTAGAGTCCACCTTGGACCCTACGAGAGCACCCTCCTTTAGGTACTTGGAAGTTAGTGGCAATTTGGCCAGCATCTTTTTGGCCTTAGTTTTTGTAGCTTCCCGAGTGGAGGTAGTTGGCAGCTCCAGGCTATCAGGAGGAGCGATCACTTTAGATATGTTGATCAATCTATCTACAACCTACAATCCCAGAGAACCATCAATACATGATATGATAAAAAATAATACTTTAGGGACTCTGGGGAATTCACCACCATTTCGCACCTATCCAAAAAATGTTATCATGTATCAAAAATCCTAGAATATGAAAGTTAACAAGCGTCAGATTCTGATCAACACCCAGGGGCTCTAGGACATTGGATTAGGTGAAAAAATGGGATGAAGACCCAAGGGCTTCTCAGCACCCGGAGTCTGAAAGAACTAGCCATTGTCGACGTGACTGGTGGAGAGCCGTACTTGGCTAACATGGGTCATCATGTGGCCATGTGACTGGCAGTGTAATGGCATTAATGGTGATAAGTGGGCTAACACGGGGGTAGTAAATTCTAGATGGGATGGGATTTGAATGCTTACTCATTGGAAATTAATCTTGCCATCAAGATGACATGACAGAGGAGAGAGAAAGCTACCATGGTTCGAACCAGTGAGGTGCTGAGTTTGAACCGTGGAGAATACCTCTCTGACAAGCTTGAAAACATAGCTTGGTCATGAGAGAGCATGATGATATTGACACAAATGGAAGGATATACACAAAATATATAGAGGGCCAAAGCATTGCAAGGGCTGAAGCACAACTCGTAGGCCAATTGCAACAAACAAACATATATATAGTTATATACAGAAAGCTACATAATTTATAGAATATACATGAGCATTCACACTATTCTATTATATATACAAAATTTACACACTACTACAACTACATAGAGGGTGGACAACTCCCTGACAGAGCCAACCCATCAATGGGAGGTGACAGAAAAGCCAATGCAAAGATGTGGCAAAACCAAAAATAGAACAAAACTAGATAGAAAGAAAGAGAAACCAAAAAAAAAAATCAGAAGGAAGAGAGCTGAAAGGCCTACCTGGAAACATGAGAAATGTGGGAGAGACAAGCATGGGAGGTGCTCTACAATGAGTTAACCTTCAAGTAACCATAAACAAGCACTGCCAATCACTGTTAATCAATCACTAAGCACAGGGAGCAAAACGTTGTTTAAATCGCCTTAATCAACTTTGAATCGCTATAATTTCTCTAAGTGTTTGATCACGGTAAATGTGAAAATGATAGGTAACTTCTATTTATACCCTTAGGGTAAAAAAAGGTTTTTCTTTCTCTCTGCAAACTCTAGAACAAGAAAACCTCCGGGCTCCGAGCCAAGGAATTCCATGTAGTCACATCTTCTTAATAAAAGAAGACATGATGACAAAGAATCCCAGAGTCTGGCTCTGGCTGAATCAAAAGAACAAACCAACTCTGGGACCAGGTCCCAAAGAAAAAATAAGATAAGAGAAAAATAAAAAACAACCCTCGCAGAAGCAAATCCCGGAGGGAAACAAAGAAAACAAAAGAAACCAAGGAAAAGAAAAAGCGGAAAAGGGGGACCCAACATTTTTCCCACAAAATGTAGGGATTGAAGGGCATAACAAATGGTGACTATCTAGGATGAATGCCTTAGTGCATTCAAGAACCTCAGAATCTTTGGTTAGCAAAAAATTGGAATTAATCTTTACTTGGGGAAGTCTGCTTGCAAAGTGCGAGGCGTCTGAGAAAATCAGACTCATCATTGATTCAATCTTTTGGTCTTTCGTTAGTTGTGAAGTGTGTGCTTTGAAAGAAAACCAAGCCAATGACCTCTAGGAGAAGTAGAGAGGGGGCACTAAGTAAATCAAACCAATGTCATCATATCTTGCATGTTTCCCTTGGGTACCAAAATTCTCTATCTTTTAGTTCTCTTTTCTTTTTCTTTTCTAGATGAAAAGGTGGTACTTCTTTCACCGCGAACCTTAAGCTTAGCTAATTTTAAGAACGGTACTTCTTTCACCTTTCCATCCACTTTTAAATTTCCAAAAAGGAGAGAAAGTTTTGGACCCGAGATATTTTAATGATTTTCAAACTTGGTCAACAACCAGTACAATTGATCTGCCCTCAAGGTGTCTGATTACTTGCTTAAATTTTCTTTTGACTGATGTCAAGACTATCAAGATGTGAATCTGATGAAGATTACCCATAACCTTTTACCATACTTATAGAATAACTCTGGAGTGTGAATAAATTCCAATATGCTAACAATAGATTTTGAATTCACCGGAATACACAAGGTACCGCTCCAAAGACTAGATGTTATGTGAAACATACTTGTCTATAAGAAGAAGGAAACACGCTAGGAGCCCAAAATCAAAAGAACACAAAAGAAAGCTAGAAACAAAGGAAAAAAAAAAAAAAAAAGGCGGTCCCAGACGATGGTCGATAAATATTTACAAGGTACTCCAAATGGAGCACCAGGAAAGATATTTATAGGGAAGAACTTTACATATAGTACAACTTCAAACAAACTCACCGCCTACCTCTTTCAAAATAGTGCTTGAGAAATTGCCCATTGAAATGAAATGGGTTGGCTTATCTAGTCATGGTGTTGAGGTGATAAATATTTGCCCTGCAGATCTCAAATATCAGATATGGTCCAAGCTAGAGCCGCTGAAACTTAGTGTGGTTTCCTTTCTTTTCCCGGGCCTTGTGCCACAAGAGGACCAAGTCCAAAATTTGAAAGGGCTTATACTGGGCTGTTTGGTTGAAAAACCTTTTTACTACTACTTGATGATGCATGAAAATTTCAAGGGCTACATCTCTTTGTTCCTCCATTCACAACTGGTTCAAAATCTGAACTTCCACAATGTTGTCCCGGTTGCTGAACTACTACATAAAATTTAATATCGGGATCTGTAAGTTAATGGGGAATACTAGATTTTGGAAATAAACCAGATGAAATGGAGAAGTCCCCATGGATTCCTTTATTTTGATGTGATCCACTGAGAGGGTGAACCTAAGCTTTTGGTGCCAGTCTGGGGGGTTTTGTTCTAACAGATGCTTGATCACCTCAAGTAGATTTTTGTTGGTAGATTCGGCCACACCATTTCCCTAGGGGTAATAGTTGCTGGAGAACTTTAGGATGATCTTTCTTTTGTAGCTCCATTCTAGTAATTGCACTAAAGAAAATTCCAGACCATTGTCACACACTATAGAAAATGGCATTCCAAATTGGGTGATTATGTTTTCTTCTAGTAATATAATGACTATGTCTGCCATGTTGTTTTTGCAAGGAATCACTTTAGACCATTGGGTGCAATAATTGGTAGCATTAAGGATGTACTAGTGGTGGGTAGATGAGTTGGGGTTGATTTCCCTAATAAATTCAAATGCCCATTGGGCGAAGGGTCTAACTTCGAAGATCGAATGCAAAGGCATGACCGGGTTTTTCTCACGATGTGCCGCTATTTGGAAAGTATGGAATCTCCTAATGTGAGTGTAGACATCCTTAAAGATATAGGGCCAATAGTATATGCCCTAGAGGATTTGATGGGTAGTGGCATTATCTGAGCCATGCTCAGTTCCAAACTACCCATGAAGTTCTTTGATCATCTTTGCAGCTTGGTCCCTATCAATGCACCAGAGTTATACCCCTTCATAGTTCCTGCGAAAAATCATTATTTTTTTAATCATGAAGTGTGCATTTTCCAGCCGTAGGGTGAGACATTTTTTTGGGGGTAGCCCCTCTAGGCATCTATTTTTCAACAATAAGTATACCAGGTCGGTATACCATGGATCTTGGGTGATGGACTCCACTATATACGTTTGACATTCAATATATAGAGTTCACCCTACATAGTCCCTGGCCTCAGACTATCTTCATAGGTTGTATTTCTAAATCATACTCTTGGAGGATGGTCATCCACTTCCCCTGATGTTCACCCAATTCACTCTACAAGAGCAAAGACTTAATATCATGGTCTAGGATGATAGTGTGCACTTTTCTCCTAAGAATATAATGCCAAAATTTCTTCACGGCGCAGACAAGAGCAAAGGCCTTCTTTTCCAAAGGTGAATACTAGACTTTGGCATTCTTAAAGGGTAGCTCATGAAAGATATTGGTTTCTCTTACCCTTTGACTTTTTGGGTTAAAAATTCCATGGGAGAATGCGGTGAAGCAAAGGAATATATGTCAAAAGGGAGGGAATAGTCTGGACTAGCCAAGACTAGTGCCTCCACAATCATTTGTTTAATATGGGTGAATGCCCGCTTTTATTTAAGACTCCACTCAATATTTGTATCTTTATTCATCATCTCATTGAGTGGTTTTACTATCTCGATGAATCCAGTGATGAATCGCTAGACAAAATTTATCTTTCCAGAGAAAGATCTCATTTCTTTCTTACTACCGGGCATTTGTAGATTCAGTAGTGCTTCAACTCTTTTAGGGTCAATGGATATATCCTTCTTGAAGATGATATGCCTAAGAAGCTTCCCTTTAGTGACCCTAAATATACATTTCTTAGGGTTGAGGGTTATTCCATACTGGCGACATCTCTCACAAATTTGGGCAAGTTGGGCAGAATGATCATGCCTGTCCCGGGAAAAGACGGTCAAATCATCCATGTAGATGATTATGCACTACTAGGCCTTCAAACACAATGTCCATAGAATTTTAAAATGTGGCCCCTATGTTGATAAGGCCAAAGGGTAGTCTCCGGTATGCAAATGTTCCCCAATTGGTGATGAACATTGTTTTGTCTCTATCTTCGTACTTAACCATAACCTGGTTATACTCGGAGTAACCATCTAGGAAGGACATCATTTGAGATCCATTCAAAATTTGTAGTAGCTCATCCAATGAGGGGAGAGGGTGATTATCCTTCTTAGATTCCTTGTTTAAATTTCAAGAATCCATGCAAAGGTAGATCTCACTATTTTTCTTCCTCACAGGGATGAGGTTGGCAACCCACATAGTGTGAAAGATAGGAAAGATAATCCAGGTTGACAGTAGTTTCTGGACCTCTTGATGAATTAGAGGTTCGATTAGTGGGTTTACTGGTCTTTGCTTCTAGCAGAAGGGCTTAGCATCAGGTTAAAGTGGGATGGTATGGATCATGATGGATGTGTCATAAGTTTTCAAATACTCATACCCCCACACAATTACATCAATGTATTCTCAGAGAACTACGAGAATCTTCTCCTTCTCCTCTAGGGAGCAGGAGGTGTCAATGTGTACCAATTTTTCTTCATCAGCCTGGCTGATGTTAAATTTTCTAAATTTTCCTCCCTCAGAGGAGGATGATATCTTTTCCTAGCCCCGGGGGTCTGAATCAAAGATTCATTCTAGTGCTACCATCCCCTTAGGGATGGTGTTGGTTGGCAAGTCTATGATCCCATCATCTTCTTCACCCTACCTAGTATCTTTGTGATCTCTTTCTTCCACTATCTGGTCTTTGAAAATACCAAGATTGGCCATGAAGGCCATAATATGTTGATCATCCTCAAAGACCTAAAAGTGGGTAACATTGTCTAGAATGGACAAGGTGGGGACCATCTCAACAGAGAATTTCTGGAGCCAAGAGCCAGCCATTGGCTTGAGGGTGTTGGCAGATACAACAAGGAAATTTAGAACGTAATTGCATTTCTAGGGATTGATTTCAATGCCAAAGGCATCAAAGTCCTCTATGAGACTCCATGCCTAGTTCCGCTATGTAGCCAACCTTTTATCATGACAAGTGTATTGGCTTTAGACCTATTTAAGGATCAAATTTGAATCACCCAGTGCTGGGAGGCGGGTGATTCTGTTCCTTAGTGCAAATACAAGTCTAAGGACCAAGGCCTTGTGCTCCATGACATTGTTCATGTAGTTGAACTATGGCCTATAAGATGTGAGGAAGGATTTCCCCCATGGGTTGATCAATTCCACTCTGGCCCTGCAGCCTTGTTTAGACTAGGATCCATCAAACTTTAGGGTCCACAAGTAATTGTTTGTTGTTTGGGGCTGGGAAGGTGAAGTGGCCTTTGGATTATTTCTGGGAAGGTTGGGAGGAGTTTCCTCTGACTTTGATGTCGCATGGGTGAATTTTTCCTCTGGAGAAACTTGTGGCTGGGATTCCTGGACTAGTGACACCATGGGGGTACCGCCGAAATGATTGTTGGGTCTAGGAAAATCACTTTCATGTTTCTTCTCCTAGAGGGCATTGATATGGCGGGTAGCAATGGAAATGCAAGGCTCACACTATAGTTTTGAATGTTTTTGATAATGCACCTGACACCAAGTGTCAGAAAAGAGTGTAGTGGGTGTTGCTACGATACCCTGTGAGTTAACCTCACCCCTAAGTTTTTCATCTAGGTCCTGAATTCTCTGAGAGACTATGGGATCCTTCCCAAGAGTGAAATCAAATGTTAGGATCTCTAGGGGTTGGTACACCCTAGGGGAAGTCTTAGAGAAAAGGACTTAGTTTACCCTCCCAACTTTGGTGAGGGCCTATTTACTCCTGGGCTCACTTTCTACCTAGATCTGGTTAGATTCTCTCTCCCAGGGGAGCCACAAGTGGGAAAAGTCAGTGGATAAATACCCATTAAGGGCCTTGGACCAATTCTGACTCAATAACATCCTGTAAGTTTTTGGGATGTCCACCACTTGGATGTCAACTATGCTTTCTATCCGAGGGTCTTGGATGAGCTAAATCCAGATGTTTTTCAGCTCACCTACCATTTTTATAGTTATTTTGTCTAGCTAGACTACTGTGCCCTTGGATGGAGTGGGATGGAGTCTGAGCTTCTAGCATATTGATAAGGGCATGACATTGCTTGAAGCACCAAAATCCACCAAGAAATTATGTAGGTTCTTCCCCTGTATATTTAATCCTAGTAGTAAGGGAGGATCCTTAATGTTTCCTTAGAAGACAACCACGTTGGCATTGTCAAAATTGATAGTCTTGGGTGGGCAACTGACAACTTCTAGGTTTCCTAGGAGCTTCAGAAGAGACTTCCTCTGCTCGGGATAGTTCAACAAAACCTCCATCAAGGTCATGGACGTGGTAGTTTGTTATAACACCTTTGTGATGTCAAACCTCCCCCCAGGGAATTGTTGGCTTCCCTTGGCTGGGTCCTTAGCTTGGTTAGAGCCAGGTCCGATAGGTGGGAAGGAGCGATAAGTTGTATTGTCCTAGGGAGGGATATCTTTGAGTGGTGTAGGCATCTAAACCGGTCCTTTACTAGCCTGACTTCGAGTGTTGTAAGGAGTCTGGGGGTTGGTGAAGGAGTTGGCCTCAAAGGATGGAATAGATTCATCAAAGAAATCCTGCAATTTGGGTTCTTCTTCATCTTCTTTGTCTGCTCCAAAGAAGATGGTCTCACAGGTGAAGGAACCATGAGTGGGCTCTTGCATGGGCATTTCCAGGATAGTAGAATCGACAATTTGTTGTCTATCCAGCTGGGAGATCATGATGACCTTCTCGAGTGTGGAATAGTTCACCTCAAAATGGGAGCCAGTATCATGCAATCTACACCAGTTGGTCTGGGGGTAGAATTCAGCAAGCGATGCAGAATGGCTGGGTCTAGTACTACCCTAAGTGGTGTTTTTATTTGGAGGAGGGCCTCTGGTGTTTGCGTTATTATTCCATTGATGTTAGCTGGGTTGAGGCCCGTTGTTGTAGTTCCTTCCTCTGGCATTGGTATTTCATTAACCAGAGAAGATATACCCTCTCTGGGAATTGGGGTTGTGGGGTGCAAAAGACCCCACCTTCAGTTTTCCCATGTCCATAGTCAGTGAGGACAATAATTGCTAGAGGGAGTCAACCTCGACGGACAGCTGGGTGTTCCCATCAAAGTGTGATGGTTGTTGCGATTGGTTCTCGGGGAAGGTGACATTGGCTACCAGAGTTGAGGATGGAAATCCTCTAGCCATGGGTGACTGGAAGAAAGGTACTCTAGAGGGTTGTGTCAGTGGTTGTTGCGTTTGGTGCGACTGGTTCCAGGGAATGAATTCCAAACTCGGTATTGTCTGTGCTTGAAATGGGTATACGTATTGGGCCTATTGGTCGATCAATGGTGGTGGGGGGTCATGGACATCACTGGGGAACCCATTGCCTAATTGGGGTTGTATCCCCTAGCGTAAGCAGTTTCAGCGGGTATCATGTTGAAAGGCATGCTCTACCCAATCCTGCCATGAGCTTTGTTCAAATCGTGAGACAACTCCAAGGCTATGTTGTAAAACTTCGCTAGAGTGTCCTAATCATTAGGGGTGTTTATCCATAGGAGAGTGGAAACAAAAGGGTCCATCACGTTAAGGTAAGTCTAGATGGTCAAATTAGTAGATGGGATGAAAGGACTCATGCACCACTTCAAGGAGCATTGGAGCTGATGGTTAAATTCTACAAGGGGTTTGTTCGGTTACTTCCTAATGGAGATAAACTGGCTGTGGGACAATGTTGGGTCCACATGTACATGGAAGGCCACCAGGAATGTGTCTTCCATATCTTGCCAACTCTTGATGGAGTTGGTAGGTAGGTTAAGGTACTTGTTCAGCTTGTTTTGTCCCATGGACAAAGGAAACATCTGGGTCACAATGTCTTGATGTTGTATCTAGTGTCAATTCTTGGCATCTTTGTATGCTTGTAGATGCTCTTCTATTGTTTGTGAGCCTAGGTGCTCATATCAGGGGTAGATCTTCTTCAGGTATGCGGGAAGATCATTGGTTGCACCTAGAAACTATCCCATTAGGGACACGGTGTTACTAAAGTATGCAACCATTGGGGGTGCTTGATTTTGGATGGGTGGAGCGTTGGTCCCCAAGGTTTTCTGAGGGGTTTGGTTATTTTGAGATATAGTAGATCCCCAGATAATGTTGTTTGGCTTGGTTTGCAGGGTCCACTTCTTTCAAGTAGGAGGCTCAAGTTTGACAAACCTTCTGGGATAGGGGCTGATCTAAGGACTCTTTCAAATTAGGTAGGTGAAAATGATCCAATCCCACTAAAGGTCTCCTTCCTAAAAATATGGCTTGGGGAACCCTAAGGCGGTGTAAAATCTAAAGCTTCCAAAGGAGACAAGCTCATGCCCTCCTTCTAGCACCAGTTTCTATTGACGGGACTTTGTGACTGGTCTGCCAATAGAGTGTAAGTTGTCACCAGGTACTGGGGTACTGACCAACTTTGCCTGTAAAGGTTATCTGGGGAATAAATTCTCCATGCCTTCAAGCACGTGAGAGTCAGGTCTTGACAGTGTGGGAGCTAAGTTGGGAGTGTGACTGTTTTGTTTGGGGGGATAGCTAGTTTTCTTGGCTCAGCTTCTCTAGGGATTTTGTCAAGGTGGGGTTTCTTGCAAGCATTTGGATTATCAAATAAAATTCAAAAGATAGGCCAGGGTTAGAGATTATTCATTCTACCTATAGTTATGCAAATACATTCAAAACATCAACCATTCTCTAACATGCTACACTAAATACTGAATGCATACAAAACCATCAGTTCATACATATTAAATAACAAGGGGAAAAGAAGGTCATTAATCTACTTAAAAACATTAGAGCAAGGGACATCATAAATATACAACACAAAAGAACATTAATCTAGATATCAGAACGCTAACAACTTCATTTCCAAAACTCTTCTTTCTTCATTAACAAGTTTTCTAGCAGCACTGGCGTGTACAATAATGGCTCCAAGGGAGCATCTATCTACTGAGAGATTCTAAGAACTAAGGAGCATTGAGCTCTGCAACTACAAGAAATAAAATGCTAAAATGCTATAGCTATGGACTGCAAAATCATCAATTGTGTCGACCCCTAGAATGAGGTCGAACTTGTTATTTATGCACATATTTTTCCTAAATTTAATCTAACTTAAATTTACACAATCAATAAAATACAATTTCCAGTGGCCGGTACTACCTGCACCATGTTACAACAACCTCGAGAAGAGCAGTGGTTTTATAGATCAGTAGAAGAAGATAAGAAAAGAGGTATAGAACAATCAGCCTTGACAAGAGAGCTAGAGGAAGAATAGAAGAAACCTGATTCCCTAGGGTTTGAGGCTACATGCCTCATAAATGTAAAAGCGGCTCACTGTCTCTGATGCACCAGGTGTTTAATGCTGGAGCAACACCTTGGGAAGACCACCTGTTAGAACCATCCCTCGAGCTAATGTGCCCTGCTAGGGTCACCTACTTTCTGACACCCTTATTAATTACTTGATAATGACCGATCGGCCCCGAGGAACCTGGACGTGGGTCATCAAAAGAATACAAAATTGTTGGATCTGGGACTCTGGGATTTGGGAGCTTACACTCAAAGAATAAATAATATTAAAAATACTTTGCTGGTGAAAATATTTGGAATCTGGAGAACCTTATTGCTCCTTACTATTCTTTACTACTTCCAAAATTTGGTAGATGCCACTCCCATCAATGTCCTTGATGCCACCCCACTGGTTGCGGATGATTCCAACCTTCTCTTCAACATCCCCAAATCCTTCTCAAAATTTATTTACTATTTTAGCGAAGTCATGAGCCCAGAGCATCATTTTGGATATTCTTGATAGCTTCCCTCCATCAAATTCCCCAATAGACTGATACCAGGAATCTGTTAGCTCATCATACTTGCTGAGGACATAGTCCTCCATGGTGCATGTTCTGGTGGTAAAGGGATCAACCTATAAAACCCTTCTATTGATTTCTTTGTACATATTTCAATAATTCTTAACCATCATGACTCTCTCTTTCAGGGTCATGACCAGTTGCTTGCTTACCTCAATCTTGAGGCCAAGTCTGGAGTATTGGGCCTGAAGGAAATCAAATGATTCCTCTCCCAAAATTCTTGCTTCTATGATTGCTTCTTCTCCAATTCTCATTACCTCCTCTAGTCTTGCTCTCCACCCTTCCTACTTTTCTAAGCCCTGCTCCCATAGGACGAAAACACTGTGTGCTTGGCCCAAAATATGGTGGATTGAATAAATATCTGGGAGTGATACCTGTAGGAATTACCTTACAATCGCTATCTGCTCAACTATCCACCCATCCATAGCCTGGGCCTTCTTTTTCATGGCCCTTAGAGCATCCATGTCACCCTGTGCAAGCGGTAGTATAGAGGTGGAAGCTTCTGGGTGGATCTTGGCCAGAGGCTGTGTATGTCTTGCTAGAATTCCAAGGATATTTTCATTCTTTTCCTTTTCCTCCTTCAACTTTTGGGCCTGTTTATCATATCGCGCCTCCACTACTTTGGTGGACTCCCTTAGCAGGTCCAACTCGCCCTGCTTATCTCTCCTCCCCAATGTTACCTCTATGATCGTGTAATCCTTGAGCCTTACCACCACTACATCTACATCTAGAGGAGGTGTTGCAATTTTTGCAACCGTGCTTCCTTCCAGACCAGTCCAAAGGGTATGGATGGTCAGGCACTTTTAGGATTTTTAGCCTCTACATTTTGGGCCATAATTTTTGTCAGGAAGAGTGGAACACCTGTTTCTACCACCAGGGCCTTCCTCTTTCTAGATTCCACCAGCCATTGGGGAGGCTGGGGTGGCTTCACAGTCAAAGCCTGGGTATTGGGACTCCCTCTAGAATTTGGCAGTGCATTCCTGGTATCTACAGTGTCATTGGGCTCTTTCTCCTTTTCCTGTTCCTGCTCCTTTTCTCTCTTTGGAGGCCTTAGTATTTTTTTCCCTGTTGGCGTCTTCTTTTGTGATGTCTGGGGTCTCTTCTTCACTGATATCAACATCACTTATATCTTTGGGGATTTCCCTATCCTTCTCAGCATCAAGCAAATCAACATTTGGATCCTAGGGGTTTTTACCCTCATCTTTTTGTTGTTGTTCTTCTTTGGCGTCTTTTTCCAAGATATCCTCTATTGGAATGTCTTCCGATGGCGACTGAGGTGTCTGGCCTAGGTTCAATGTTTGGGCTACTATGATCACGACCTTGAATGTACTCCGGGGTGTTTGTTCACCCAGAGTAACCAAATGCGTCTAGAGCATGATGCATGGGGGTACGGTTGATCTTGTGGGTCTAGTTTCCCCAGTCATCAGTTACTCATCCTCTATTTTCCTTGGTTCTTTCTTGGTCTCTTGGACTGGTGTTTTCTCCCACTTGGGCTCCTTTTATGTTTCTTCCTAGACTTCCTACTCTGTGGCAGCTTCTTCCTGTGGGACTTCCTTTTCAGCGGGGATCTCCTCTTTTTCCTGAGTGGTGATTTCTTCCACCACGTGATCTACATCCTCAAGTAGGTTCATGAGCTCAACCATCCTGAAGATATCATCAAAGTCATCATGCAGGTGAGAGGTATCTAAACTATCATTTAGTTTGGGGGAATCTGAACTAACGTCTACTGGGGGAATGTATCTGAACTATCATTTAGTTTGGGGGAATCTGAACTAACGTCTACTGGGGGAATGTCAACCATATCAGGGCCTGTGTCTGCGCTTGGGGTGGGGTTCACCTTCTACTTTTTCTTTCTTTGTAGTGGGGTCTCGATGTCTAGAATACTTGCACACTCCACCTCAGCGAATGTGACAGGGATTCTGTCAGGTGAGAAGATGCTATTGGAGTTGCAAGGAGGCCCTGGGATAGTTGTGTGCTTATTTTTTGGCCTGTCAGCCTTGACGCATCCATTTTCTCTTTTATTTGTGCCATTATGGGAAGCGAACCCTTGGGAGGCACCTGGGTTGGGGTATCTTCTTTCTCCTTCCCCTTTCTTGTGCTGGGTCTTATGGCTCTCAAAGTCAAAGTGAACCTCTGAACAATTGGTCCTTTCTGGGTGCTCCTTGGACACACCCGCTCAAAATACTTGTGACTATTATCTATAATGGGGCGGCATACCCCCTCAATTGTTAAATCTTCTGGGGTGGCCAAATCCATCAGAGGGAGATCTAATTTATCTAACCCTTGTTCTTTATACAATGGGTCCTCCAAGGGCTCATCATATGAAAAACCATTTTGGAAACCTTGAAGGTCGAGGGCTTTCATCAAGCCTTTAGAAATTCGTGAATGCTGGCAGGCCCAGTGATCAAAACTGTCCTGGCAATCTACCCAGAAATCTTCAATATCATCTTTGTGTGGTAGGGACACCCGGGGAAGTGCTATTGCTATCATACCTAGCGGATCAAAATTGATTCTGGTATGGTGGAATTCTACTAGTCCCAAACCTTTTAGTTCATTGTCTACCTCCTTTGCTGCGCCAAGACTACAAGAATAGTTCCCACAAGAGATTGGGATCGGGACATTGGTAACCTTCTTCAATGTGAAGAGGGCATGTAACTCCAGAATTTGTCTACAGAATTCTAAAAGAATAATTCTATCCCCGCAATATCAAGGAAGAAGATAGGGTTTCTCAGAGAAGCCGATCACCCGAATATATGTGTGCTGCTACAATTGAATGAAGTAATTCCTATAAGTATTCACCAAGTTCATCACCTCTTATGATAACCGGTATTGGGAGTCCCAAGTAAGTGTCAAGATATCCTGGTAAATGAACGCATCATTTACCCTACAAAAATTTGTGAAGCTAAGTTCCCACTAGACTTGGGGATAATAATCCCATGGCATCAACTAGCCATGCTCATTCCCAAGAACGCCCATTGTCTCCAAACCTTGAAAGGTAGGTCTTTGTTGGGCCAGTGCCCATAGTACGTAGGATGTCATGTGGAACTTGGAGGTCTAGAGGATGCTCTTCAGCTATGTGCCCACATGGTTGGCGACGATGGTTGCCCAATTGAAGGTCTAACTACAAGTGGTGATGTAGTAGAGAAAGTAATACATCCATGCCAAGAAATCCTAGGCATGGGGCTCTCCAAAGAGCATACATAGAAATATGATGCCTACTGGGATACACTCTTTAAAATCCCTATGGGGGATCTCTAGCTTCATCTTTTTATAGCCCCTTCTCGGGGACTTCATCCAATAGGTGTTGAGATGTTTCCATGAGAGAAGGGAAGCTTCTTTGAACTCCTTTAATGACATGGCCCAGGAGAGAACAATGTCTCCCTTGATTTGAGGGATCCCCAGCCCTGAAGCAAATGTAGCTACATCTAGATTGATGATAGTTGTTGGATAGTGTAGCAGTTGGGGATCGGCGAGCAAAACAACCTGAGTGGAGGCATTGTAGAGAGTCTCTAGTTGGAGTATCAGCTTCGGTGCTTGCACCGAGTAGGGAAAAATTTCAGCTTTGATGATCTTGGAGGCAGCCATGTGTTTTGTCATATTATCTCCAGCGGTCCACTATTGGTATATGGCTTGGACCAATCCCTATATTTCAGCCCATAGTCTAGGCTCTGTGTCTATTATCTCTTGCAACTTAGAGTCCACCTTGGACCCTATGAGAGCACTCTCCTTTGGGTACTTGGAAGTTAAAGGCAATTTGGCCAGCATATTTTTGGCCTTAGTTTTTCTAGCTTCCTGAGTGGAGATAGTTGGTAGCTTTGCCTATAAGGAGGAGCGATCACTTCAGACATTTTGATCAATCTATCTGCAACCTGCATTCCCAGAGAACCGTCAATACATAATATGATAAAAAATAATACTTTAGGGACTCCGGGAAATTCACCACCATTTCACACCTATCCAAAAAATGTTAGCATGCATCAAAAATCCCAGAATATTAAAGTTAACAAGGGTCAGATTCTGATACAAAATATACACATGAATGCTTACTCATTAGAAATTAATCCCGCCATCAAGACAACATGACAGAGGAGAGAGAAAGCCACCATGGTTCAAACCAGCAAGGTGTTGAGTTCCAACTGTGGCAAATACCTCTCTAATGAGCTCGACAACATAGCTTGGTCGTGAGGGAGCACGATGAGCTTGACACAAATGGAAGGATATACATAGGATATACACAAAATATACAAAGGGCTGAAGCATTGTGAGGGCCGAAGCACAACTCACAGGCCAAATGCAACAAATAGAAATATATGCAGTTATATACAGAAAGCTACACAATTTACAGAATATACATGAGCATTCACACTATTCTACAAAATATACAAAATATACACACTACTAGAATTGCAAAGAGGGCAGAAAACCCTCTGGCAGAGCCAACCCACCAATGATAGGTGACAGAAAATCCAACACAAAGATGTGACAAAACCAAAAACAGAACAAAACCAAATAGAAAGCAAGAGAAACTAGAAAAACAAAAACCAGAAGGAAGAGAGTCGAAAGGCCTACCTAGAAACACGGGGAATGCGGGAAAGATGAGCACAGGAGGTGATCTGCAATGAGTTAACCTTGGAGTAACCATGAACAAGCACTACCAATCACTGTTAATCAATGACTAAGCACAAGGATAAATATGTTGTTTAAATCACCTTAATCACCTTTCAATTGCTCTAATTTCTCTAAGTGTTTGATCGCGGTAAATGTGAAAATGACAGGTAACTTCTATTTATACCCTTAGGGTAAAAAAAGGTGTTTCTTTCTCTCCACAAACTCCTGAACAAGCAAACCTATAGGCTCCAGGCCCGGGGATTCCCTGTAGTCACATCTTCTTGCAAAAATAAGACATGATGAAAAAGAATCCCAGAGTCTGGCTCTGGCTGACTCAAAAGAAAAAACCAACTCTGGGACCGGGTCTCGGAGACAAAAGAAGACAAGAGAAAAAGAGAAACAACCCTTGTGGAAGCAAAGCCTAGAGGGAAATAAAGAAAAAAAAATAAATCAAGGAAAAGAAAAAGTAGAAAAGGGGGACCCAACATTTTGCCTACAAAATGTAGGGATGGGTATGTAGGGAATAACACAAGGGTCATTTAAAGAAATCTAAACAAAATATATAACAAGAATCACATCACGGGGGAAACATATCACAAAAAAGAAGCAACCAAAGAAAATAAAATAAAAAGAAAGGATCCACTGTACAAGATAAGTTGGTCAAGCATATTGCCTGTCCCCATCTTTGTCCATAGTGTTTAGGGAAGGTGGAAAAATCACAAGAAGAGAAACATCAAACATAGTAGAGGGAACAATAGCCAAACAAGGACCCTACTATGAAGAAAGGTCAGTTTGTTCGAGGTTAGTATCAATAGATAATTGTTGCGAAAGGATAGTAGGTGAATCATTGTCAAGATTAGTAGTCTCATAAACATCAGAATCACTAGCATGCATATTATTTGTTAGTATTAATAACATCATCAATAAGAGTATCTTCTTTATCTAGGTTAATTGTAATGGAATCTAAGATATGAATAGAATCATCATGTTTTCTCCATTTTAATTTTTTTATTATTCACTTCCTCTATAGGTTAAATTGTGGGTTGATCAAAGGCAAGTGAAGTAGGAGGTGTATAAGGTGAAGAAAAATTCTGAGAGATGTGTGCACATGCTCTAGCTAGACACTTGCAATGATGGTCATGAGCATGTTGGTTACATTTAGTCTTGCTATATATTTGAGGTGGAGTGGGATCAATCAACATAGGTTCCTTTTCTTGTGTAGATGGGATAATAGGAGGTGGAGAATTTGATAAAGGATGAATTGGTGGTATAGGAAGAAGACCATGAATAGAATCAGCTTTAGGTTTACTAAGCTCAAAAATATTCTTGGCTTTGAAGGATTGGTATGATAGGAAAAGGTAATTAGGATGAGACGGAGGTGATTGAGGTATAGAAGGCTAAAATAAATCAAGGTCAACACAATATTGATTCCTAGAAGGGTGATAAAGACTATGGTTAATGGTCTTGATCTCTCCATCACGAGGGAATTTAATACATTTGTGAATAGGAGAAGCTATGAATTGCATGGAGGACAACCAAAGAAACCAAGCTTGACTTGAAATTCATCAAAGGTAGGAATATCAATGAAAGTAGTATTCATAATATTACCACAAAGGTCCATAGGAAAACATATAGAACCATGAGGAGGGTAAAGGAAACCATTGAAAGTTTCAATTTAGACATCAATTTTATCATAGGAATCCTTTTACAAATGTTTACTAAAAATATGCTCTTTAGCTATGACATTCACCGTGCAAGTGGAATAAACAAGAACACCATGAGAAGGAATACCACCAACCCTAGCAGTAATGTAAAGACGACCATCAGGTGCTTTAATTGTTTCAGCAGGATCAAAGGTGATTCAAGGTTGAAGCTTCGGTTGAGGTTGGATATTCTCAACATGGTTGACAACATCATTGGCTTCTTTAACTTTATCATCATAAATAATGTCTATAGTAGAAGAAGAAGGTTACACAATAGCATTGGTTGAATGAGATGGCAAAGGATTAGTGTATATTTGAAAATTATGATTAGGAGGTGCAACATATTTTTTTCCCTGATTGATATTAGCGTCAACATATATAGCATTAAAATCAATAAGGTCTTGGATAGCGTGTTTCAAAGAATAACACTTATCAATATCATGATCGGTTTGATGATGGTATTGATAAAAGGCTTTGGAATCAAAGGATCGAGGAAGAGGTTTGCTTGGATCAATTGGTTTGATAGGAGAAAGCTCAATAATATTAGCATTTAGTAACTTCATCATCATATTGTGAAAATATTTAGATAAACGAATAAACTTACAATAAGGTCTAAAAATAGAGGACAAAGGAGCCACACCTTTGGATACTGCTGCCACTTGATCATCTATTGTGTTGGACAGTTTTTTTATCTCAATGTAATTTTTAGGCTTGTGAAAATTATTAGGATGAGATGTGACATCACTCTTATCAATGGTAACATGATCCATTGGAGTGCTTCTCTCAAACTGTCTCACTTGTAGTTGATAATGATGAAGCATTGTGCATAATTGTAAAAAAGAAAAAAAAATAGTAAGGAGGATCTTATCTCTCATGTATTTTAGCAAATTAGAAATAAATATGCATTGCATATCAACATCAGGAACATGATAAGAAATATGAACATGCAAATGATTACATCTACCAATAAAGTCTCTTACTTTTTCTTTAACACCTTGTTTACAATGCATTAAATCACTCAAAGATATTTGAGGACCAATATTGTTTTGAAATTGTTGAATAAAAGAATTAGAAAGTTTTTCAAAGGAATAAGTGGAATAAGAAGGAAAGGAACAATACCATTGCAAGGCTTTGTCTCAAAAGTTCCTAGTGAAGAACTTATTTGTACACCTATAGTTATGAGAAAAAGCACCACACAAGGTTTGAAAATTTTTAACATGAGTCACAAGATTACCCTTACCATTATAAGTATCAAGATGAGTAATCTCAACATTTTGAGGGATAAAATCTCGGATAATGCCTTAGGAAAAAGGATTAGAAATGTCACATTTGGGAATATTGAATTTGGATTGAGTCAAGGAAGCAAATTGTTGCTGCAAAGAAGAGACAGTTTGAGCTAGGCTACTAATGGTGGAATTGATAGAAGAAATGATAGGAGGAGAAATATTGGAAATGTTTGGAATATTATTATTGGAAGTAGAAGGAATGTTTGAAGAGGTATGAATCACATTAGGATCATTGGTAGAAGGGATATTCGAATATAAAAAAGGCACATTATGATATGAAGGTGTTGATGTGGGCAATGAAACACATGGGACACTTGTGGGAAGTGATGGAAAAATAGGATTAGGAGGACATACATAGGAAAAGAGGTTTCTGTAGGATTTTTCAAACATGCAAATCCACAGACCCCGAATACACCTACATGCAAGAACCTGATACAAAGATGAAAAAGCTGAAGAACTCAGAAGTTGCTCAGAAAGAGAGAGCGAAATTATAATCTGAATTAATGAAAGACAATTACAAAGTTCGACCTTATAAAGGTGAACAAACCCTAAAAACTAAAAGCTAGGTTGCGCATTATTAATTAATAACTAATTAATGATGCACC
>MU227805.1:3258235-3269811 GCA_018584345.1 Thuja plicata
AATCTCTCATTTTGTGCATTGTTATCATGCTAGTTTATTTCTAGGATTTCTTGAGCATTTTAGCATACTAATCTTAGTTCATGTTTATTTCAATATTTGAATCTAGATATCACATTGCTAGGATAATAGAATGAATCTTAGATAGTTGCATTCATCTTTCATATCAATCTAGATTAAGTTTTCATCTACATTCATCATTTGTGATGGCTTTGAGACAAGTTCTTCATACTTGTTCTTGAAGCTTTTCACTCTATTTAGCTTGCATTTGAAATCATTAGTGGGATTTAGCATTGTGTTGGGAGAGCACACCCACATCYATCTCTAAGAGCACATCAACAAGGCATTGGGTGCCCTTGTTCAAGCTCATCGGAGGTTGTGGTTTAAACTCTTGCTTTGAGATTTCATTTTTAACATGCTAACCCTCATTGAATCTTATGGTTTTATTGGCTAATACTAATGTTTGCATGTTTTAGTGTTGTCTCTTGCAGGTAAGGTTTTCATCACATACACTCACTGCTTCTCTCTAGTAGATTTGTGGAAATTTTCCTTCAATCATCACATTCCTAGTTGTGTCTAGGATAGTCCCATTCCTTCACTTTGCAACACGATTCTACTAAGGGGTTCATGGAGCATAAGTTTGCCTCTTTATCTCATGTTCTTCACAAAAAAAAAAATCTCACCAGATGTAAAATCTCCACCTCTGTCTGATCTTAGGCACTTAAACCTATTTCCAGATTATGTTTCTACCATCATTTTGAATATCTAAATTTTATGAAAAGCTTATGATTTTTCTTTCAAAAATGTAACCCACATCATCCTTGAATAGTCATCAATAAATAGCATAAAGTATCTATCACCATATTAGCTTCTTGTCTTAGTAGGATCGCATAGATCAATGTACCAAATCCAAAAATCCATTTGAGTAACATGTATTATTTTTAAAATTAGATTTAGTTAGTTTACCCAATTGGCATTATTTGCACAAATTGTTAGGATTCATCAGTTTAGGAAAATATCTTACAACATTAGTAGTGGTAACTTTCACCATATTATCAAAGTTCACATGAAAAAATATTTTATGCCACAATCAATTGTGAAAAATACATCTATTGAAAGAAATGAGAAAAAAACTGGGGCTTTTATTTTTATTTGGGTTTTTAAAATGGCACATGCCATATAGGGTGAATTCCATGCAGGCTTGGTGTTCCCAAGCATAAGGCTTGGAATGTCAAGCCTATATGGCATGTACCATATGATTTATGGGGGACCAAAAACTCATTTGGAATATTTTTGGTCACCCATCTTGGTGCACATGCCCATGAAATAAGAATGATATTGAGGAATTTAAGCTCCTAAAGAATTTGACATGTTGGAAAGAGAAACTTTGAAATAGTACATGCCGACAAGGGAAAATCCTCAACCTTAACATCGAGGTAAATGAAAAAAGGTTGCTTCAAAGGAATGAAATGTTGGGGGGAACCCCAAAATGGTTTCTTAGAATGGAAACCCATAAGCTCCAAAATTTTATTGAACCCTAGAAAGTGATTTGAAACACTTTACACATTTTGAAAAAAAACACTAGGTCACGAGAAAGTAATGGAGGGAGTAAAAGAAAGTAATAGACAAGAGATATATAAAATAATTATTTGGTTAGTGATTATTGGTGTGAGTAATAAGGGTCCAGTGTCTTGGATATGACAAAAAACAAAATACACTAGACAAAGGGAATTATCTAAATAGTTTTAGGTTTTAAGGTTTGGAGTATGGTTTAAGTGAGGTGGCCAAGGAAACAAGGAAGGTGAAAAATGATTTTTCCTATCATTAGGGTGGTCAAAATACTACCCACACCTATATCTAACTCAAAGATAAATATATTTTTCATCCCATGTAGTAGTAATTTAACATAGAAAATCTAAATGAGCTTTGAAAAATATTCCATTTTACAACAAACTTTGGTTTGAAACAACATATGCATCTGAATCTTCAAACCCTTCCTTAAAAAACTATATCATTTAATAGATATATACATAGTATATTCTAAATTTTAATGGAAGGTTTTTAGAGATATTTAGTTTTTCTTCTAACTAAGGTCATGAATTATGAAAACTTGTATATTAATTAGTTTGAGAAATTTTCTCAGAATTTTACCATAATGGCCTTGTTGTGACCTTTGTTTTTAATGTTACCAACATGAGTTAGGATTAAGAAAGAACCGTAAATATTATGAGGCTTTTACATAGTATAAGACTATGTAGTGCAAAAAATTGATAGCTTCACAACCTTGACAAGGCTAACATAGAGAATGGATTTTCCTTGTGTTGAGTTACATAGAGAAATTCATAGAAGATTTGGTATGTCAATCCATAAATACCCACCTCCTTTTGTGCATGGTTTTTGATCCCTCATTACCCACATGTATCTGTTAGGACCCAAAGGGAGAAAGCACAATTGAGAGGGGGAGGGGGGTGAATCAGTTCTATACACTTATAAACTTTATCTCACTTAAACCACTTACAGATCTGAAAGATAAATAGTAATGCAAGATCCACAACACATAACAAAAAATACCAAGATTTGTTCACAAGGAAACCCGGTTAAGGGAAAATCCCTAGTGAGAGTCAAACCCACTAGATAATTGTACTATGTTAGAATTATTTCCTTGTTAAGAGAAAATGAATACAAAAAGGGGAATGTGCATGCATTCACAGGCCCACTACCTAGATAATAGTTCTCACAATACAATGATTTGGCCTTTAGTTGGGTTCACTGATCAATTCTGATAACAATTCAGAGGGGTGGACAAACTGTCAAATAACTGAACTTACTTATAGCATCTACAATGCCAATATATTCCAATGAAGTACAATCTCTAACTCAAATATAGAATATAAATATCCTTGCATATACACCACAAGCACACATTCATCTCAATCAAAAAAAGATTTCCTAATATATACATATTACAATAAATTTTATCAACATGGTCAGCTAGGACCTATACACAAAAATGATACAAATATTATGCTCAAACTACAAGGAGATCCAAATAAAGTTGGCCAAGACTTAGATAGGATCCAAAACAAAATCCTTGAACATGCAACAAATTTTAAAAATTTGTGCCAAGAATTACAACATGTTACTTTGCCAAGTTAGCTAAGACTTAAATAGAGAAACACCAATATGCTAGCAAATCACCACATGTGATCACCTTCGATCAATGTGATGAAACAAAAAGTTCATAACATGAGCCACGAATACCAACAAGAAACAAGAGTAACTTCTCAAATCTTCTCAACATCTTGAACTCATAATCCAAACTCATTTTTGTACTGAATACTAGCAATTCAAAATACACAACTCTATCTCATCAGAAAGATAACTTGTTGAGATCTGAATCATGAAAAACACTAATTGAGGAATGAACAGTTAATCTCAAATGCATCACCATGTTCACAACACCTGAAACATCAACACTGATTCTCACTGAGATAATCACTCAACCTCTATCACAATAGGATCACTAAAATGTTATCACTGATAGATCAATCATTTCTTCCTTAATCTGTTACCCAAACTTCTATGAACCTTTTCGCCAACTACAGACATATATGAACTATACCATACGATCACAACCCAAGATATTCAATATAGCACCTGAACAACATAAATCTTCCTGACTAGACATATTGAACACATTGTTTGCAATAGAAATTAGTATGTTGACATAGCACACACAACACCAAACTCTGACATGCTCAACAATCTCCCCCTTTGGCATTGATGGAAACATATGAATTCAAAAACCAATCAATGCACAAAGACAACAATATATCCACTTGAGCACTCTAAAAGTATAACCTCACTATATCCACTTGATCTCAGTACCAATCCATAAGATCCATAAGACTGCTCCCCCTAAGGAGTATTCCCTAAACTCATGAATCTAGTGAATGATATTCTAATTGATTTCTAGACTGATGTCATCCTTAGCATCATTATTTCTTATTAGGAGGGGCTATCACCCCAAGATTCTTCCTGGGATACTGAATTGTGTCCTTTGGAAAAGGCTTTCTAAAGATATCATCAATCTGTTCCGTACTAGACACTAACTCCAATTTTACTTCTTTTTCACTGAATTTTTCCCTCAAGACATGATACTTAATAGAAATATGTTTTGTCTTTGAATGTTGCACATGATTATTTGAGATATTTATAGCACTAGAGTTATCACAGTAAATAACAGTTATAACGCCAAGCCAAGGATCTCAAGAGAGAATAACCTAGAACATGATACTAGGTTTGATGAACAATTTTTTTTCTAAAGTTTACACAATAAGACATACATTAACGCGGAAGAAAATACCATTTATTCACATAAACACATACAAACATAGATTACAAGAATCGAGGGTTCCATGATGTTGAATTACGTAAAAGTAAAACTCAACTAAATTACCAGAACAAAAGGTTGCATATAAAATCGATGTAACAAATACAACTTACAAATAATAATTACAATTTCCATGGACAACCATGAAACCTACATAAACTCACATCCACTGCACATGTCACAGGGTATGTAGTAATCACTCTAACAATATAATACAATATCCAGAATAGGTATCACGTGCGATACGCTAATACAAGATTACAACATAATGATTGATAAGTATGTTGGTTGTATTCCCGGTTTTGGCTTGTTTCGCTAAATTGTGTGGTCTTTTCTCTCTGTTCTCTTGTTTAAAGTAGAAGTCTCTCAGTCCTTATGCCTTTTCCCTATCGAAGTTTTCAGGTTTTCAAGTTTGAATCTATGAGAATGTGTAAAAACCTTGAAACCCTAGGTCATGTTTGGTGTTCCAAATTGAAAAGAAACCCTAAGGTGTTTTTCGCTTATGTTTCGTTGTTACCTTTTTGTTTCACTTAAGTCATGTGTTACATTTTGATCACTTAGGCACATAATTTGAATGGCATATTCCTTTTTTCTCCCTGACTTGGTGATTAGCTTGTGTCGCATAGTCTCATTTAACATTAGAATATTCCTTTGGCATTCCCAGACTTCACAATTTAGTTTGTATCGCATAGTCATGGGATCAGTGAAGAGGCCAACAGTATATGAAGGGACCCACAGATAGGTCGTGATGTCGTAGGAAATTATTGGCACCTAAGGGTTTGTTATGAGACATCATGATCTCTTTATGTCACATAATCACCAGATGGGTCTGAGGTTAAGTATGTTGTGCAAGCTTTAGTCGTGCAATCTCTAGAAAGGATTCCAGTTAAGTGAAAGTTTTTGAGACTTTGCAACTGACCATATGTGGTTTGGGATAAAGCACAGTCGGGTTGTCGCCAGATTCATGAGATGACTCAGCTTTCTATTATGCGATAAGACATGTGTCAGAAGGTAAGTGGATTTCAAAAGACTTATGACATGATCGCCAAAAGGTAAAAACTTATTCAGTGACTACGAGACTCATTAAGGGCTTCTATTTGTCGTTGAGTCTTTGAAGATTTTAAGGGTATAGTGGATTACTTGGCGATTGCGGGGGAGCCATCAGATGAAGCAATTAAAAGATCCTATGGTGGTCACAAAGTCTGAGAATAAAAGAGCCCAAAAGGAAAGGTCTTCCTGACTCAGTGGCTAAGGGTATGTCGTGAAGTCGTCAAATAAAATAAAAGGCATAGTACCTATCACATTGTCTCAAGAACTTTTGACACTGAACATTTTCATTTCGCGATCGGGCGACTAAGGGCAGTTGCAGGGTCTAGCAAAGGAAGGAAAATATCTAGCAACTGAGAGATAACTATGAAAGATAAAAGTGATGGTTAGTCACGTGGTCTCCAAAAATAATGTGAGTTAGTGCTAACCATTGGTGAATTTGATTCCTTCATTGTCGTGTGATCGCCAAATGATAACTTTGGTTAACAAAGGTAAGGAAATCTGTATAGTCATTGTGTCTCTAGAAAAATCATGGGTTAAGGACTAGGGTCAATGACAGAGAAATGATATGCAGTCGCATGGTCGCCTGATACCAAATTTTAAGAAAAGGTAGCATTATCTGATATGACAGTATGAATCACGCATCGATCAATCACAGGCTTAGATTTTGATTATTGTGCAAAAAAGGGTAGCTGAGATGTATGACAGTTAGCCAATCACATAAAGACATGTCATCTCATTTGAATTTTGTAAGTTTTTTCTGAGGATTCAGTTTTATGAATTTGATTTCTTATCACGCTCATGGAACTACGACTAGGTTTTCAATCAAGTTCACAGTATGTTGAATTAAAGACAAAATTGATGTTCTCCAAATCATAAACTGTGTACTTTGAATAGTTACTATAAGAAGCTGATTGTGTATTCATTTGCATTCATCTTGCTTTCAAAATTTCAAAATGAGAAGAGCTAAGTATATTATACAGAGAGAAAAATCAGAGATTTGCAGGGTTTTCTGTTGCCTAAAACTTATTATTTCTAGAGAATTGTGCACAGGGAAGTAGGTGAATCTCAGAGATAGATTTGTTTTAGTATCGATAAAGAAAAGGAGATTCAAGCATGGTAAACATGAGTAGAGCGGTCAGTGTAGCTTCAACCAGTGGTGGAAGTGAGAAGGTAGAAGAAGAGGCCAAGGGAAAAACAAATTATTCTGATGAATTCCTCAGATTGCTTCCTGGTTCAACTCAGAACAAAAGAGCAAATACCAATGTGCTCATAGATGATTATCATGATATACGAGATGCTCACACTCTAGGAACAACAAGTTTTTCACTTTTCAATTACTTTTACAAGAATTCTGATAAAGCTATCCCAGTGTCAAACCCTTGGACTTGTGGTTTGGCTAGGTTAATTGTTCTTGATGTCTACGTAGATGTAGACTTGTTCCTAGATCTTGCTACTCATTATGATGTTTTATCCAAAACAATTAAAAGGAATGATGGCACTGACCTTTTGATACTGAACAAAAATTCATTCATGCAAGCCTTTGGCTTATATAGCAGTATGTTTACCAGAATTGATATGACAAAGCAAGCACAGAGATATAGTTTGAAGCCCAGTATTGCTAGAGGCCAGTTGCAGAAACATATGTTGAAGGAGGTGAGGAAGTAGTTAGATCCTATGTCTGGGACAAGCCCATATTACTATAAGTATTTACACTTCTACATTAAGTATGTCTCCTATGCCCTATGTAGAGTGCTAGGGATAGATGGAGAAGCAGAGAAGATCAATGCTGGAATTTTGATGATGGTGCTAGATTTACAAGAGGTGCATTCCAGTACTAGTTATAATTACATACAACATATCATTGATGAGATGCATGAGGGTTTCATTACCACTCAGAAGAAGATGAAAGATCTAAAGGAGAAGGAGCCCAAGTTTTCCCATTATTCTATTCTTATGCATCTTCTGTTATATTTCAATTTTGTGATCATGGATGTGGACAATTTGGCCCCTCAGAGATTTTACCAGGAAGGACCCAATCCTATCCAATTTTGGGTGAGGGTTTGGAATTACATGTCTAAGGAATATGATTATTGTGCTTTTCAGAATTGGATTGTATATCCAATAGTACAAAGTCTGGGCATTAGCAGATAAAGAGTCCCACTAAAGATTATGCAACTGCTTAGGCCATGTGATTAAACTGATAAGTGGGAGGGAAAACATAATTGGGGTGATTTTTTCTTGGAATAAATTATACTATTATCAGAGTATATGGGTGTATTCACCCACCTCATCTCTTACCCTACTATGTACCAGCAAGGGTGGCTACAATGGAGTTTATATGGAATCTATTGTTGATAGACAATGAGCATTTTGCACCACACAAGAAGGGGACTTTGACCCCTAGACAGTTTAGGATTTTTAATTTTACAATTGGCAAAGGTGTTATTGATGCAGTGAGCCAGTGGTTGGAAGGATGCAGAATGGGGGTAGCCCCTTATAGATATATTGAAACAGAAGGTTTCATGGTAGGGGTGAGAAAATTGTATACTCCTACAATCCCCAATACCAATGTTCACTGTGAATGCATAGAGGAAGATGCAACAAGAAACATTATGGATGAAGATGACATTCAGACAAGAAGAAAGAGGATTCAAGAGCTATTAAATCTTGAAAGAAAAATCAAGAGAAATGGGATGGCTTTTGGTATGCTCCACCACAGCAAAATATTGCTGAAGTGCCACAGCTGTAGGGAACAGAGGGCCACATTGTTGATTTGACAATGGTGACTCAACTTGATGATGTAGAAGAGCCTACTACTAAGAGGCAAAAATTAGAAATAGGTCAACCTTCAATTGAAGGGAAAAATAAGAAAAGGGATAAGGCTAAAGCCCTAGTACCTGGCAATAGGTTATATGATCATAACCTAAGGAAATCAATTAGGGAGGGCAAGAAGCAACAACCTGATTTGGAGGAGGAGGTTGAATTGCCTCTTGAGGCCTGTGTTGATGAAAGATTGATCCATCAACAGGAATTTTTGAATGATGACAACTTTGTCAAGACTGAGGAGTTTAAGGACTTCCTAAGATGGTACAAGAAAGAGAAGATAAGAGCTCAACTGATAGTTGATGGAAAGGAGACCATAACAAATGAGGCTTTGGTGGCTCTGCAGTCTTATGATCTTGAAGGTGAGGACATTTCACCTGAGGAGGCCAAAAAATTGGTGCCAAGTAGTGGAATATTATTGGTTGAGGGATGGGATTTGGCATTTGCCTTCATAATTGACTAGATTAGAAAATAGCTAGATCTCAAAATGGCCAGTGAAGTTCAGATGGGAGATGTGATAAAAGGATTTGGGTATAGCCCAAAGTCTCAAGCTTTTGCAATGTGGAGCCTATGCCCAAAGAATCAAAATCCCCAAGTGGTGAACATCCAGGAAAATATGATTGGTAGTCAGATGGTGTGGACAATGCAGAATACAGGGGATTTGGAAATATCCCAAATCATGATACACTGGGCTCACTTAAATGAGTACAAAAATAAATAGTTGTCTGATAAGTGTAGCCTATTGTTATAAGAGACAAGGGCATTGGCAAAAGATAGAGAGTTGTGTTGTATACAAGTACACCAGAAAGATTTGGTGATAAAAAGATTGATGAAAGAATTGGAAGAGAAGCCTGAGGTGATGTATGTATATATGCAACCATAGCCCCTGCAAATTGAACACATGGCAAAGTCTGAAGAGGTGGTTGAGGAAAAGGTTGAGGGAGAGAAAGGAAATGCAATTGCTTTGAGAGCATTAAGAGGTCTTTTGCAACATAGAATTGAAATCCTGAAAGATAAGACTGATGTTGTACTCAATGCCTATAATAAGTTGCCATCTTTGCATATAGAGGTGATGGGGCTTCTGGCTATCTTGAACCCCTATTTTAACAAATGGTCTACTAGGGTACAATTGTTTGAAAAGCTAGCATATTTGCAAGACCTAAGATTAGATTTTCCAGAGATAGTGACAGAAGTTGAAGATGAGATCAAAAGGGTCAATATTTCTCTCTCATTCTTTAAGGGAAAATTGAATCAAATAGAGCTAAAATTAAGCCTTTTTTCTGATGACTTTAATAGATTTGTTCCTTCCTTAAGGGGAGATGATGATCAAATAAAGGCTTTAGATGCATGGAGGAATGAATTTGACAGAAAAATGCCTAGTGATGAGGCATTTATTTCAGGGACAGATGTGGATATAGAAGGATTCAATAAGATATTGGAGGAAGCTTTCAAGGCAGAAACTAACATCAACAAGTTTCTAGTAGATGTAAATAACATCACTGATGCTAGATGGGATAGGAAGAAGGTACAAATACAGAGTACTCAAGACTTCAAGTGGCCATCAGATGATGAAGTGAAAGCATGTGAATTGATGACTACACCCAGGAGAAAGAAGCCAGCAGTTGAAGAAGAAATCTTGGACGATGAGTAAGGGTGAATACTTGGCGCCTCACTATTGAAGATAAAGAGGTCAGTTATTGTAAAAGGAAAGTGTAGGTGAATATGTAAGCATGATCACCTAGAATCGATATGAATAGTACCAGCTACCATGTTTACTATCAAAATGAAGTCGCCAGATTGGGAGAAGAACAAATAATATCTATTTTCATCTTTTGACTTGGTCACTCCACCACTTCTTCTCTCTCTTTATTTTTGTCTCTTTTATAGTTTTAGGGTTAGGTTTTCTGAGACCATACGAAGCTTGTAGCCTCCTTTTGAAAAGGATTCCAGGATGGTTGAAGACCTATATATATAGAAGAGAGTTTTATTCTAAAAAAGGATGAAATATATTGTAACATCAGTCTTTCAAAATCTGTGTCTGTGTTCTTTCAAGATTCAAAGCTTTTTCATGTATGAAAGAAGGATTACATCAATAAAATACGGTGCAATTTTACTCTTCTCTATTGTTGTCTCTTTATTTCATGTGTATGGTTTTTTATGCTTAAGATTGTAAGGCACTCTGAAGCATTTTGGTTACAAGGTGACTATCTAATTACTTATAAGTTTCTTTCATGTAAAGAACTAAGTTTTGTGAGTGGTTTTAGGGAGCATATCAGTATTTAAAGATTTGATATAGTATTTTAGAGGTAATCAGATAATTTTTAAGGCAACTTATCCTAATTGCATGTAGGTTGTAACGCAACTTACAGTATTTTGTTCTTGTGAGACTTTAAGCTTTTGACTCTGTAACCCAAAGGATAGGCACTGATCTAGGTCTAAGTCTAATAATCTATCATCATCTAGGTTTTCAAAAATATTCATAATTATTTTAATTAAAACACACCTTTTACTCAAAAAAATGAGCTGAACTCATCAAGGACTTATATCAGTAGGATATTGTCTATTTTAGTGATTCCTTGGAGAGTGAATCATTAGGTTATCCCTCCTAAAATCAAAAGGAAGAAGGATGCAAATCCTTGTCTCACTGGTTCATGTTATCAAAACCATATCCTGGCTTATAATACTCTACTTCAAACTAATCATTGAAATCTCTAAATTACTCTATAAGTTGTTATAGTGAGGTTTTAGGTGCATAACCAGTGAATGAAACAATCCACCAAATACATAGGCTGAACTATCAGTAATCTTTAAAAGGTAAAACCTGCCTGAGTCTGTGGAGCTCAAAAATGAAGAAGGATATTATCCAATCCTTATAAATTAGCCTTTCTCTTGCCTAAAAGAGGTTGCATTCAAGTATACAAGCTATACTATCATCATTAGGTAAGTGTTGCAAGAAAAACTGCTAACAAATTTGTGACTCTGTTGGGGATTCTAGAGATTTTAAATTTTTGTTAAGAATCTGCAGAATATCTCTTGCCCAAGTAATCAGAATCTCTGGCACTTAAAAGTTTAACTTTTTTAAAAATTATACTTGTGGTTATTGTTAAGGTACCCTCTTGATAGGTATTCATCCCAAATTATTGGGTGGCGACTCTAAAAGGAACATCTCTGAGATTAGTGCAAAATAAATAAATGTCTTTCAGAATGAATACTAGGTCAAGGGTGAGAACTGATCCTGAAAGGGTATTACATGAGGGAATCCCATCATCCTCAAGGATAGGAGTGTCTTGGAGGAAAAAGAGAAATCAAGTTA
>MU227805.1:3272876-3324995 GCA_018584345.1 Thuja plicata
ATCAACTTGAAATGTTTGATGCTTTTAATATAAATTGGTTAGAAAGGTCAAAAAATATTATGGCTGACTTTCTAGCAAATGTGGCTATGAAAAATGATGATTTGACCTTACATGGAGTATCAATACTATCAAAACAAGACTAGTTGTTCCGGACAACATATACAACTGGTAGTTGTTCCAGGATGATCAAGATATTTTGAGGTTCATGCAATGTTTAGATCATTATGAGAACCAAAGTATAGATTGTGGTTCCTTACTGGAACATGATGATGGAAAATATTATATCTTTGGAAATGAAGTTGTCCAACTAAGTTCTAATCAGATTCCTAGGGGATTGGTTGAACTTGAGGCATTGTTTATAAGTCAACAAAATGATACATCCAAGTTAAGCAATGCCAATGTTGAGGATCTAGAAGAAATAAACTTAGGATCTGAAAATAATCCTCAAATAGTTTATATTGGGAAGGGTTTGGATTCTCATGTAAGAATAAATCTGATCAAGCTACTGAGAAAATACAAACATGTCTTTGCTTGGTCATATGACGACTTGAAAGAATATAGAGAAGACCTTTTTCAGCATGAAATCCCTTTGAAGTTAGATGTGAATCCATTCAGGCAGAAACAGAGACCTATTAACCCCTTGTTGGCTCCCAAGATGTAGCAAGAGTTGATGAAACTCAAAGACACTGGGATAATCTAGCCCATTAGACATTCAACATGGGTATCAAATCTAGTGCCAGTTAGAAAGCAAAATGGTGACATCAGACTATGTGTTGATTTCAGAAACCTCAATATTGCTTCATTGAAAGATTTCTATTCACTGCCAAATATGGAAGCAATGTTGCATAAGGTGACTGGTTGTGAATTGTTGTCCATGATGGATGGTTTTTCAGGTTACAACCAGGTTTTAGTTAAAGAAACAAAGTAGTATAAAACTGAATTTACTACTCCTTGGGGAATGTATGTGTTTATCAGAATGCCTTTTGGATTAATAAATGCAGGGAAACCTTTCAGAGAGCCATGGATGTTGCTTTCAAAGAATTCATAGATCTATTTATGGTTATTTATAAAGATGACTTGACTGCATATTCTAAGAAGGCTATTGATCATTGTGATCACTTGGGTAAGATTTTTAACAAAGTATTGGAATATGGTGTTTCACTAAATCCCAAGAAGTGTAACTTTCCAGTCAAAGAGGGAAAGTTGCTAGGACATATAGTGTCCAAGGAAGGGGTAAGGATAGACCTTGAGAGAGTGGAAGAAATTCAAAGAGTAATTGCTCCAAAGAATTTAAAAGGTGTGCAATCCTTTTTAGGAAAGATAAATTTTGTCAGAAGATTTATAGTCAATTTTGTAGAAATTGTTAAACCCATTGTAAAATTGTTAAAGAAAGATGCTAAGCTTGTTTGGAATGAAGAAGCTCAGCAAGCATTTGAAAGAATTAAAGAAGCAGTGCAAGAGGCTCCAGTTTTGAAATCTCCAGATTACACTAAGCCTTTCTCTTTGTTTTCATTTGCCTCATTTCATACAATTTCTGCCATATTGCTTCAAAAGGATGAACAAGGATTTGAACATCCCATAGCTTTTTATAGTAGATCCTTGTAGGCTGCAGAGCTTAACTATGAAATAATGGAAAAGAAGGCTTATGCATTGGTAAAGGCTGTAAAGTATTTTAGGCCCTACTTGGTATGTGCTAAAGTGCAGGCCTATGTTCCTCATTCATCAGTAAAAGATATCCTTACACAGTCAGAGGTTACTGGTAAGAGATGTAAGTGGATTACAATAATTCAAGAATTCAACCTTGAAATCAATATCACCAAACTAATAAAAGGACAAGGCTTGGAAAAAATTATGACAGAAGAGAACCTAGATTTAGTACAGCTGAACCAGACAGAAATACATGACCAAGCTATTACTAGTATAGAAAGGAAACCATATTATACAGATATTGTTTTCTTTCTCAAAAATGCTAAGTGCCCAGATCATTTGTTTGAAAATCAAAAGAGGAGTCTAAAATTACAAACTCAAAGGTATATTATGATCCAAGGAGATTTGTTTTGGAAGGATAAGAATGGTATACTATTGTTGTGCCTTGACAAACACCAAGCTGAGAAAGTTTTGACTGAGTTGCATGAGGGGGAATGTGGAGGTCACTTTTCTGCTAAGACCACCGCCCATAAGATTTTGAGGTTAGGATATTATTGGCCTACCATGTTCAAAGATACGTATATTCATGTCAGGAAATGTCAACCATGTCAGAGGTTTTCCAATAAATTGAAATTTGCAGGTGTTGCTGAATCCAGTGAGCACTGAGGCTCCTTTTGCTATGTGGGGGATTGATTTTATTGGTTAATTTCAAGAGAAATCTAGTGCAGGGCATAGCTGGATATTGGTGGCCGCTGATTACTTTACTAAATGGATTGAAGATATCCCTACCAGGAAAGCAACAAGCAAGGTGGTTATTGAGTTTATCATGGATAACATTTTAACCAGGTTTGGTGTGCCTAGTAAATTAGCAATGGATAATGCTATGAGTTTCAGATCAGAAGAAATGACAAGTTTCTATGAAAGGTATGGGATTATAATATCATACTCATCCCCATATCACCCATAGGCTAATGGACAAGCTAAGTCTAGCAATAAAAGCATATTGAAGATACTGAAGAGGACTCTAGAACAAAATAAGAAAACATGGCACACAAAATTGAAATTATCTCTTTGGGTTGATAGGATAACACTCAAGAAGGCAACTAGTAAGTCTCCTTTTGAATTGGTATATGGCTTACAAGAAAGGTTTCCAATTAACAATCTACTACCTGTTTACCAATTCATACAAGAAGAACATTTAGATGTCTCTGACTAGATGCAAGATAGGATGACACAGTTGATAGAATTAGATGAAACAAGGAGAGATAGTCAGAAACAGAACATAAGGTTACAACAAAAAATGAAGTATTTGTTTGACAAAAGAGCTACTAACAGAAATTTTTAGGCTGGTGACTTAGTTCTCCGATGGAATGCAAGGGCAGAGGACAGAGGTAAGCACAAAAAATTTGAGTCTCTATGGCTAGGGTCTTATATTATTTCAGAACATTTTGGCAAAGACTCATATTTGTTGAAAAATATGGAGGGAGAAGGTTTTGAGCTCCTTGTACATGGGAAATTTTTGAAGCCTTTCTTTAAGTAAAAATCAAAGCAATGCACAAGTAAATATGTATCATATGTAAGTCTTTCCTTTCCTTGTTTGTAAGTTTTGTAAATATTTCCCTTTCTATTTTTGGTGTTCTACTCCATTTTTTGTTGTGGTCTAAAACTAGAGATTCTATGGTTCTTTGTCATAAACTATGTTTATCCAATCCTCATTAGAGCCACTGTTGGTTGTATTCCCAGTTTTGGCTTGTTTCCCTAAATTTTATGGTCTTTTCTCTCTGTTCTCATGTTTAAAGCAGAAGTCTCTCAGTCCTTATGCCTTTTCCCTGTCAAAGTTTTTAGGTTTTCAAGTCTGAATCTATGAGAATGTGCAAAAACCTTGAAACCCTAGGTTGTGTTTGGTGTTCCAAATTGAAAAGAAACCCTAAGGTCTTTTTTGCTTATGTTTTGCTGTTACTTTTTTGTTTCACTTAAGTCATGTGTTACATTCTGGTTGCTTAGTTGCATAATTTGAATGGCATATTCCTTTTTTCTCTCAGACTTGGAGATTAGCTTGTGTTGTGTAGTCTCATTCAACATTAGAATATTCCTTTTGCATTCCTAGACTTCATTATTTAGTTTGTATCATGTAGTCGCGGGATCAGTGAAGAGGCCAGCAGTATATGAAGGGACCCACAGATAGGTCATGATGTCACAGGAAATTATTGGCAGCTAAGGGTTTGTTACGAGACATCATGATCTCTTTATGTCATATAATCACCAGATGGGTCTGAGGTTAAGTATATTATGTAAGATTTAGTCGCACAGTCTCCAGAAAGGATGCTAGTTAAGTGAAAGTTTTTGAGACTTTGCAACTAACCATATGCGGTTTGGGACAAATCACAGTCGGGTTGTCGCCAGATTCATGAGATGACTCAACTTTCCATTATGTGATGAGACATGTGTCAGAAGGTAAGTGGATTTCAAAAGACTTATTGCATGATCACCAAAAGGGCTTCTGCTTGTCTCAAAGTCTTTGAATATTTTAAGGATATAGTTGATTACCTGGTGATTGCACGAGAGCCATCAGATGAAGCAATTAAAAGATCCTACAATGGTTGCAAAGTCTAAGAATAAAAGAGCCCAAAAGGAAAGGTCTTCCCAACTCAGTGGCCAAGGGTATGTCGCGAAGTCATCAGATAAAATAAAAGGCATAGTACCTGTCGCATTGTCTCAAGAACTTTTGACACTTAACATTTGCATTTTGCGATCGGGCGACTAAGGGCAGTCACGGGGTCTTGCAAAGGAAGGAAAAATTCTAGCAATTGAGAGATAACCATGAAAGCTAAAAGTGACGGTTAGTCGCGTGGTCTCCGAAAATAATGTGAGTTAGTGCTAACCATTGGCAACTTTGATTCCTTTATTGTCGCTTGATTTCCAAATGATAACTTTGGTTAACAAAGTTAAGGAAAGTTGTATAGTCACTATGTCTCCAGAAAAATCATGGGTTAAGGACTGGGGTCAACGATAGAGAAATTATATGCAGTTGCATGGTCGCCTAATATCAAATTTTAAGAAAAGGCGACAGTATCTGATATGATAGTATGAATCACTCATCGACCAATCACAGGCTTAGATTTTGATTACTGTGCAAAAAATGGTAGCTGAGATGTATGACAGTTAGCCGATCACATAAAGACATGTCATCTCATTTGAATTTTGTAAGGTTTTTTTGAGGATTCAGTTTTATGAATTTGATTTCCTGTCATGCTCATGGCTAGGTTTTCAATCAAGTTCGCAATATGTTGAATTAAAGATAGAATTGATGTTCTCCAAATCATGAGCTGTGTACTTCAAATAGTTACTATAAGGAGTTGATTGTGTATTCATTTGCATTCATCTTGCTTTCAAAATTTCAAAATGAGAAGGGCTAAGTATATTATACAAAGAGAAAAAGCAGAGATTTGCAGGGTTTTCTGTTGCCTAAAACTTATTATTTCTAGAGAATTGTGCACAGGGAAGTAGGTGAATCTCAGAGATAGATTTGTTTTAGTATCAGTAAAGAAAAAGAGATTCAGGCATGATAAACATGATCAGAGTGGTCAGTGTAGCTTCAACCAGTGGTGGAAGTGAGAAGGTAGAAGAAGAGGCCAAGGGAAAAACAAATTATTCTGATGAATTCCTTAGATTGCTTCCTGGTTTGACTCAGAACAAAAGAGAAAATGCCAATGTGCTCATAGATGATTATCATGATATACGAGATGTTGACACTCTAGGAATAATAGGTTTTTCACTTTTCAATTAATTTTACAAGAATTCTGATAAAGCTATCCCAGTGTCAAACCCTTGGACTTGTGGTTTGGCTAGGTTAATTATTCCTGATGTCTACGTAGATGTAGACTTTTTCCTAGATCTTTCCACTCATTATGATGTTTTTTCCAAACCAATTAAAAGGAATGATGGCACTACCCTATTGATACTGAATAGAAATTCATTCATGCAAGCCTTTGGCTTATATAGCACCATGTCTACCAGAATTGTTATCACAAAGCAGGCATAGAGATATAGTTTGAAGCCTGGTATTGCTAGAGGCCAGTTGCAGAAACATATGTTGAAGGAGGTGAGGAAGTATTTAGATCCTATGTCTGGGACAAGCCCATATTACTACAAGGATTTACACTTCTACATTAAGTATGTTTCCTATGCCCTATGTAGAGTTCTAGGGATAGATGGAGAAGCAGAGAAGATCAATGCTAGCATTTTGATGATGGTTCTGGATTTACAGGAGGTGCATTCCAGTACTAGTTATGATTACATATAGAATATCATTGATGAGATGCATGAGGGTTTCATTACCACTCAGAAGAAGATGAAAGATCTAAAGGAGAAGGAGCCCAAGTTTTTCCATTATTCCATTCTTATGCATCTTCTGTTATATTTCAATTTTGTGATCATGGATGTGGACAATTTGGCCCCTCAGAGATTTTACCAGGAAGGACCCAATCCTATCCAATTTTGGGTGAGGGTTTGAAATTACATGTCTAAGGACTATGATTATTGTGCTTTAAAGAATTGGATTGTATATCCAATAGTACAAAGTCTGGGCATTAGCAGAACAAGAGTCCCATTAAAGATTATGCAACTGCTTAGGCCATGTGATTACACTGATAAGTGGGAGGGAAAACATAATTGGGGTGATTTATTCTTGGAAGAAAATTATACTATTATCAAAGCATATGGGTGTATTCACCCACCTCATCTCTTACCCTACTATGTACCAGCAAGGGTGTCTGCAATGGAGTTTATATGGCAGCTATTGTTGACATACAATGAGCATTTTGCACCACACAAAAAGGGGACTTTGACCCCTAGAAAGTTCAATATTTTTAATTTTACAATTGGCAAAGATGCTATTGATGCAGTGGGCCAGTGGTTGGAAGGATGTAGAATGGGGGTATCCCCTTATAGATATATTGACCCAGAAGGTTTCATGGCAGGGGTGAGAAAATTGTATACTCCTACAATCCCCAATACCAATGTTCACTGTGAATGCATAGAGGAAGATGCAACAAGAAACATTCTAGATGAAGATGAAATTCAGACAAGAAGAATGAGGATTCAAGAGCTATTAAATCCTGAAAGACAAATCAAGAGAAATGGGATGGCTTTTGGGGGTTTTTACCCTGATCTCCCATATTTTGACAAGATTAAGGCCATGATAGACAATTATTATGTGCTTATAGAATACCTTGAGACTGTTCTTGACAAGAAAGGTGCCCAAGGGCTAGATCACTGAAATTCCTAATATGATAGTAGTAGTGACAGTGATTATGCACATCCTACTAGGTATGCTCCACCACAGCAAAATATTGCTGAAGTGCCACAGCTACAGGGAACAGAGGGCCACATTGTTGATTTGACAATGGTGACTCAACCTGATGATGTAGAAGAGCCTATTTATAAGAGGCAGAAATTAGAAATAGGTCAACCTTCAATTGAAGGGAAAAATAAGAAAAGGGATAAGGCTAAAGCCCTAGTACCTGGAAATAGGTTGTATGATCATAACCTAAAGAAATCAATTAGGGAGGGAAAAAAGAAACAACCTGATTTGGAGGAGGAGGTTGAATTGCCTCTTAAGGCTTGTGTTGACGAAACATTGATCCATCAGCAGGAATTTCTGAATGATGACAACTTTGTTAAGACTGAGGAGTTTAAGGACTTCCTCAGATGGTACAAGAAAGAGAAGATAAGAGCTAAACTAATAGTTGATGGCAAGGAAAGGATAAAAAATGAGGCTTTGGTGGCTCTGCAGTCTTATGATCCTGAAGGTTAGGACATTTCACCTGAGGAGGCCAGGAAATTGGTGCTAGACAATGGAATATTATTGGTTGAGGGATGGGATTTTGCATCTGCCTTCATAATTGACCAGATTACAAAATAGCTAGATCTCAAAATGGCGAGTGAAGTTTAGATGGGAGATGTGATAAAAGGATTTGGGTATAGCCCAAAGTCTCAAGCTTTTGCAATGTGGAGCCTATTCCCAAAGGATCAAAAGCCCCAAGTGGTGAACATCCAGGAAAATATGGTTGGTAGTCAGATGGTGTGGACAATGCATAATACAGGGGATTTGGAAATATCCCAAATCATGATACACTGGGCTCACTTAAATGATGACAAAACTAAACAGTTATCTAATAAGTGTAGCACATTGTTAGAAGAGACAAGTGCATTGGTAAAAGATAGAGAGTTGTGCCATATACAAGTACACCAGCAAGATCTAGTGATAAAAAGATTGATGAAAGAATTGGAAGAGAAGCCTGAGGTGATGTATGTGCCTATGCAACCATAGCCCCTACAAATTGAAAACAATGCAAAGTATGAAGAGGTGGTTGAGGAAAAGGTTGAGGGAGAGAAAGGAAATGCAATTGCTTTGAGAGCATTAAGAGGTTTTTTGCAACATAGAATTGAAATCCTGAAAGATAAGACTGATGTTGTACTCAATGCCTATAATAAGTTGTCAGCTTTGCATACAGAGGTGATGGGGCATCTGGCTATCTGGAACCCCTATTTTACCAAATGGTCTACTAGGGTACAATTGTTTGAAAAGATAGCATCTTTGCAAGCCCTAGGATCAAATTTGCCAGAGATAGTGATAGAAGTTGAAGATGAGATCAAAAGGGTCAATATTGCTCTCTCATTCTTTAAGGGAAAATTGAATCAAATAGAGGTAAAATCAAGCCTTTTTTCTGATGACTTTAATAGATTTGTTCATTCCTTAAAGGGAGATGATGATCAAATAAAGGCCTTAGATGCCTAGAGGAATGAATTTGAGAGAAAAATGCCTAGTGATGAGGCATTTATTTTAGGGACAGATGTGGATATAGAATGATTCAATAAGATATTGGATGAAGCTTTCAAGGCAGAAACTGACATCAACAAGTTTCTAGTAGATGTTAAAAACATCACTGATGCTAGATGGGACAGGAAAAAGGTACAAATACAAAGTACTCAAGACTTCAAGTGGCCATCAGATGATGAAGTGAAAACATGGGAATTGATGACTATGCCCAAGAGAAAGAAGCCAGTAGTTGAAGAAGAAATCTTGGACGATGAGTAAGGGTGAATACTTGGCGCCTCACTATTGAAGATAAAGAGGTGCATTATTGCAAAAGGAAAGTGTAGGTGAATATGTAAGCATGGTCACCCAAACTCAACATGAATACTACCAGCTACCATGTTTACTATCAAAATGAAGTCACCAGATCGGGAGAAGAACAAAGAATATATGTTTTCATCTTTTGACTTGGTCGCTCCACCACTTCTTCTCTCTCTTTCTTTTTGTCTCTTCTATAGTTTTAGGGTTAGGTTTTCTGAGACCATTCAAAGTTTGTAGCATCTTTTTGAAAAGGATTCCAAGATGGTTAAAGACCTATATATATATAGAAGAGATTTGTATTATAAAAAAAGGATGAAATATATTGTAACATCAGTCTTTCAAATCTGTGTCTGTGTTCTTTAAGGCTTCAAAGCTTTTTTATGTATGAAAGAAGGATTACATCAATAAAATACGGTGCAATTTTACTTTTCTCTATTGTTGTCTCTTTATTTCCTATGTATGATTTTTTATGCTTAAGATTATAAGGCACTCTGAAGCATTTTGGTTACAAGGTGACTATCTAATTACTTACAAGTTTCTTTCATGTAAAGAACTAAGTTTTGTGAGTGGTTTTAAGAAGCATATCAGTATTTAAAGATTTGATATAGTATTTTAGAGGTAATTAGATAATTTTTAAGGAAACTTATCCTAATTGCATGTAGGTTGTAAGGTAGCTTACAGTATTTTGTTCTTGTGAGACTTTAAGCTTTTGACTCTGTAACCCAAAGGATAGGCACTGATCTAGGTCTTGGTCTGATAATCTATCATCATCCAGGTTTTCAAAACTATTCATAATTATTTTAATTAAAACACACCTGTTACTGAAACAAATGAGCTGAACTCATCAAGGACTTATATCAGCAGGATATTGTCCATTTTAGTGATTCCTTGGAGAGTGAATCATTAGGTTATCCCTTCTAAAATCAAAAGGAAGAAGGATGCAAATCCTTGTCTCACTGGTTCATGTTATCAAAACCATAGCCTAGCTTATAATACTCTACTTCAAACTAATCATTGCAATCTCTAAAGTTTTCTATAAGTTGTTACAGTGAGGTTTTAGGTACATAACCAGTGAATGAAATAATCCACCAAATACATAGGCTGAACTATTAGTAATCTTTAAAAGGTAAAACTTGCCTAAGTCTGTGGAGCTCAAAAATGAAGAAGGATATTATCCAATCCTTAGAAATTAGCCTTTCTCTTGCCTAAAAGATGTTGCATTCAAGTATACAAGCTATACTTTCATCATTAGTTAAGTGTTGCAAGAAAAGTGCTAACAAAGTACATAACCACCAATGAAGAATCATAAAGAGCTCAACTACATAGGAACCATCAAGCATAAGAACAAGGATGTTGAAACTCAAATGGTAAAGAATCACTACCACCCATCCGTGTGGAACTATAAAATTCCACCCCACCATGCTGGGGAGATAGCAATAGACCCCACTCAGATATCCAAAACCAAAGAAGGAAGTAACCACTAAGAAAGGGGATCTTGATAGCTCTCTAACTCCAGCTGTACTACACATACTGAAAGGTAAGACTGACTAATCTAGAGGCAAGAGACACACGTAGGAAATCTAGACTATGTATAGGGAGGTGTCATTATGTAAGTCTAACCCTTAAGTTTTGTCCTAGTAATCCCAATGGATTTCAGTACTCAAGTGACCATACATGGTATCAATGACCTCTCAAACAAACAATGTCACTAACTATGCCGAACACACCCCCCTCAAGGTGGCAAGCATCATCTCATCCTCCATCTTAGCCTATAATAGCGCTCAAGCATGGGTGAGGAAAAACACATCTTATTATTTCATTTTAAGATCTCCGAGTTACACATTAATTTTTCACTTATTAAGATTACTTACAATAAGCGATCCTAGTAGCCACTTGTGGGCCTCAACACTTATTACAAGCCACCCCCTACTACACAACTAGGTAACCTACCCTAGGATCATAGATCCTACAAAGATATGGCATAGGTCAAATACAGGTATACCCAATCCAGTTCCCCAAACATAACAGGAATGATCACAAAGATATACACTCTCAGATCGTACATAATCAATATGGCTCATATGATCAGTTTAGGGTAATGATTCAAAGCACACACACACCACATCATAAAATATAAATAGAATTAATTGTGAAGAAGTTATCTCACTTAAATCACTTATAGTTCTGAAAGATAAATAGTAATGCAAGATCCACAACACATAACACAAAACACCAAGATTTGTTCACGAGGAAACCCGGTTAACGAAAAATTCCCAGTGGGAGTAAAACCCACTAGATAATTGTACTATGTTAGAAGTATTGTCTAGTTAAGATAAAATGAATAGAAAAAGGGGAATGCACACACATTCATAGGCCCACTGCCTAGAGAATACTTCTCACAATACAATTATTTGGCCCTTAGTTGGGTTCACTGATAAATTTTGATAACAATTCACAAGGGTGGATAAACTGTCCAATAACTGAACTGACTTATAGCATCTACAATGCCAATACAATCCAATGAAGTACAATCTCTTCCTCAAATATAGAATACAAATATCCTTGCATATACACCACAAGCACACATCCATCTCAATCAAAAAATGATTTCCCAATATATACATATTACAATAAATTTTATCAACATGGTCGGCTAGGACCTATACATAAAAAAGATACAAATATTATGCTCAAACTACAAGGCAATCCAAATAAAGTCGGCCAAGACTTAGACAGGATCCAAAAGAAAATCCTTGAACATGCAACAAATTTTTGAAATTCATGCCAAGAATCACAACACATTACTCCGCCAAGTTAGCAAAGACATAAATAGAGAAACACCAATACACTAGATAATCACCACAGTTGATCACCTTCAATCAATGGGATCAAACAAAAAGTTCATAACATGATCCACGAATACCAACAAGAAACAAAAGTAACTTCTCAACATCTCAAACTCATAATCCAAACTCGTTTTTGCACTGAATACTAGCAATTCAAAATACACAACTCTATCTCATCAGAAAGATAACTTGTTGAAATCTGAATCATGAACAACACCAACTGAGGAATGAACAGTTAATCCCAAATAAATCACAATCTTCACAACACCTGAAACATCAACACTGATCCTCACTAAAATAATCACTCAACCTCTATCACAATAGGAACACTGAAATGTTATCACTGATAGATCAATCATTTCTTCCTCAATCTGTTACCCAAACTTCTACAAACCTTTTTTCCAACTACAGACATATATGAACTATACCTTGCGATCACAACCCAAGATATTCAATATAGCACCTGAACAATGTAAATCTTCCTCACTAGACATATTGAACACATTATTTTCAATAGAAATTAGTATGTTGACATCAATGAAAAATATTAACGTCAGCACACAACACCAAACTCTGACATGCTCAACAATCTCCCCCTTTGCCATTGATGGAAACATATGAAGTCAAAAATTGATCAATGCACTAAGACAACAATATATCCACCTGAGCACTCTAAAAGTATAATGTCACTATATCCACTTGATCTCAGTACCAATCCATAAGATCCATAAGACTTCTCTCCCTAAGGAGTAGTCCCTAAACTCATCAATATAGTGAATGATATTCTTATAGATTTTTTGACTGATGCCATCCTTAGAATCATTATTTCTTATCAGGAGGGGCTATCACTGCAAGGTTCTTCCTGGGATACTCAAATGTGTCCTTTGGAAAAGGCTTTGTAAAGATATCATCAATATGTTCCTTAGTAGACACTAGATCCAATTTTACTTATTTTTCACTTACTTTATCCCTCAAGACATGATACTTAATAGAAATATTTTTTGTCTTTGAATGTTGCACATGATTCTTTGAGATATTTATAGCACTAGAGTTATCACAGTAAATAACAATTGTAACTCCCCACCAAGGAACATAAGAGAGATTAACCTAGAACATGATACTAAGTTTGATGAACAATTTTTTTTTCTAAAGTTTACACAATAATACATACATTAATGCGGAAGAAAATACCATTTGTTCACATAAACACATACAAACATAGATTACAAGACTTGAGGGTTCCATGACGTTTAATTACGTAAAATTAAAACTAAACAAAATTACCATAACAAAATATTCCATATAAAATGGATATAACAAATACAACTTACAAATAATAATTACAATCCTCATGGACAACCATGAAACCTACATAAACTCACATCCATTGCACATGTCACAGGGTATGTAGTAATCACTCTAACAATATAATACAATATTGAGACTAGGTATCACATGCGATACACTAATACAAGATTACAAAATAATGAATGATAAGTACATAATTACCAATGAAGAATCATAAAGAACTCAATTGCATAGGAACCATCAAGCATCAAAACAAGGACATTGAAACTCAAATGGTAAAGAATCACTACCACCCATCCATGTGGAACTATTAATGTCCACCCCACCGTGCTAAGGATATAACGACAAACCCCACTTGGATATCCAAAACCAATGAAGGAAGTAACAACTATGCAAGGGGATCGTGATATCTCTCTAACTCCAAGTGTAATACACATACTAAAAGGTAAGATTGACTAATCCAGAGGCAACAAACACACATAGGAAATGTAGACTATGTATAGGAAGGTGTCATCATGTACGTCTAACCCTTAAGTTTTGTCCAAGTAATCCCAATGGATCTCGGTACTCAAGTGACCATACATGGTATCAATGACCTCTCAAACAGACAATGTCACTATGCTAGAAACACACCCCTCAAGGTGGAAAGAATCATCTCATCCTCCATCTTAGCCTATAATAGAGCTCAAGCATATGTGAGGAAAAACACATCTTATTAATTTATTTTAAGATCTCTCAGTTACACATTAAGTTTTCACTTATTAAGATTACTTACAATAAGCGATCCTAGTAGTCACTTGTGGGCCCTGACACTTATTGCTAGCCACCCCCTACTACACAACTAGGTAACCTACCCTAGGCTCATGGATCCTACAAAGATTTAGCATAAGTCAAATACAGGTATACCCAATCCAGTTCCCCACACATAATAGGAACGATCACAAAGATATAAACTCTCAGATAGTACATAATCAATATGGCTCATATGATCAGTTTAGGGTAATAATTCAAAGTACACACACACACACACCATATCATAAAACATAAATAGAATTCATTCCCCAGCCTCTATATCCTTCCTAGGGAACTCTAGCTCCCAAAAAATCATATCATAGAAAATAATCACTCAAGGGAAGAATGACATTTACATCATGCAAAAATATACGTAAAACACTATACAATTAAATCTAATGATGACATAAACAATCTTCAAATATAGAGCAATAATCACTAAAAGACTATGCTTCAATAGTTAATTAAACTAACCAAATAAATGATTTCCCCTTTTATCCCTAATGGTATGAATCATATTTTCACAAGAATTGAAATTAACAAAGGGTTTTCAAACCCTACCTCAAATTCAACACAAATTTTATCACAAAGCCTTTGAAAGATCATGAATCTCGAAGCCCTCCAAACTTGAATCCGAAAGTAGATCCAGAATCATGAAGACTTGAGAGTAAGGATTCCAAAAATTCTTCCAAGCTTCTCCCAACAACAATGTCACAAAATACCAACAACACAAAAATGCTCAACACAAAATTTCTCCCAAAAATGCTTTCAACCTTCTCCCAAAAACGTGTTATCTTCAAATGAGAAGAGAACTCCCCTAAAGATATTCAACTTCCACCTTTCATGCAATCCCAAAATAGACACTCCACTCAACTTCCAAAATTGAAAGAAAATCCTAATTATTAATTAAAAATCCCTTTTAGTTGTGAAACTCAACTTTGACTCTTAAAAGCAATTTGCATTTAAAATTCAAACTCTAATTTCAATAATTACAATGCACAAGTAATTAATTAAATAATATATTAGATAGATTAAATATTTAAAGCATAATTTAATCCATGCAATTAAATATTTAATTATTTAATAAAGCATAAAAGCTACAATAACTCAAATTTCAAATTAAATATTTAATTAAATCCAAATATTCAATATTTGAACTTTAATTAATTTTCTCAATTAAACATAGGTATTTAATTAATTCAAATTAATTAATACCCTATATTTAATAACTAATTCCAACAATAATCAATTTAATAAATAACATTGTAAATCACACAAATAGAAATACACTCAACTGAAATCAACCAAAATAAACCCAAACACACACAAGGATGGGATCCACGAATTTACGTCAACTAGACAAATTGGGGTAGGGTAGTCAAACTGATACTCGACCAATATTTAGGACAATAGATTAGGGTAGAGTTTCAGATCTGTCTATTAACTCCCCTCTTTACCATTGAGATGAATATATAAGGGCACTCTCACTCCGACCAATTCAGGGAAGACAATGCCCTGTACTTGCAAATCTAACAACACAAGAACAAGCATGTACATCCAATTTAAATATAGCAAACAATGATAGGGATTAGTCAAACATGTGGATCTTGCAATGAAAGTAACTATGTCTCCGTCCTCTACGACATCAAATAAGCCAACAAGTACATCAACACATATGCTAACCATACACATGCAAGTATGGAGTAAGTACATCATAGTTCTAAAATCATCATATAATACTTCATCATAATAATATCATCATCTATCTACGTATCACATGATAAAGATATAAACACATTATCCAAAATCACCAACCACTAGAATAATAAAAGCTCACATGAAATGTAGCCTAAAAGAATCTGGCAAGTCAACAGAAATAATAGCCTAAATGAGCTCGACATCAAAAACTGAAAGCAAACTATGGGTGTGTATCACAACAATAGGGTCATCAATGTTTATCCTTATAACCTTCAACATTTTCTTCATCCAAACAACTTGATTATAGTTTATAACAACATCAACATACTCAGCTTCAATAGTAGATTGAGAGATATAATCTTGTTTCTTTCTAGTCTAAAAGATTAGTCTCTTACCCAAAAAGAATGCACCACCACTTGTACTTTTCCTATCATCCACATTACCTATCCATTCAACATCAATATATGCACATAGATTAAAGTCTTCATCTTTTTCATTTCATAATCCGTAGTCAATTGTACCCTTCAAGTATCTAAAAATTCTCTTGACAACAATCATATGTGATTCCTTCCGTTCTGCTTGAAATATTGCAATAATTCCAACATTTGATATATCCAGTCTAGTATGAGTTAGATATTGCAATCCTCTGATCTTAGATATATATTTTATTTGATTAGAACAAGGTGAATCATCATCCTTAGTTAATTTGCAACCAGTAACCATAGGCTTCCCTACTAGTTTTGAATCTTCCATGCCAAATTTCTTCAACAATTCTCTGACATACTTGGATTGTGAAATAAAATTTCCCTTATCCAACTTTTTAATTTGTAATCTAAGAAATAATTTCATCTCACCTATCATAGACATCTCAAATTATTTTTGCATTTTGTCAGCAAAATTTTTTCTCAATTCATCATTACTACCAAATATAATATCATCAACAAAAACTTTAGAAATCAAGATATTGCCATCATCTATTTTGAAATATAAGTTACTATCTGAAGTACCTTTGCTAAATCCAATTTTTGTCATGTACCTATCTAATATGGCATACTAGGCTCTAGGAGCTTGCTTCTATCCATATAGAGATTTCTACAATTTACAAACCATATACCCTTCCTCGGGTAGAGTAAAACCATCAGGCTTCTCAATGAAAACATCTTCCTCTAATTCACCGCTTAAGAATGTAGACTTAACATCCATCTAATATACTTTAATTTTTTTGTAAGATTCATATGCAAGAAGTAATCTAACAGATTCAAGTCTAGCTACAGGAGCAAAGGTATCTATAAAAATCAATACCTTCCATTTGTAAATACCCTTTTCATACCATTCTTTGTTTGTTCTGAACCACCTTACCATATTCATTCAACGTGTTTCTGAATATCCATTTAGGACCAATCACATTCTTGCTCATAGGTCTGGGAACAAGAATCCAGGTCTTGTTCTTCTCAATCTGATCAAGCTCTTCTCTCATCGTTGTCACGCAAATTTCATCATTACATGTTTTTTTTACATCTTTAGGCTGAAATTCAAATAATAAACATGTTTCATCTCTAGTAATTATTCCTCTAGTTTTAACACCTCTATTCTTATCACCAATAATAACATCTTCAGAATGATTAATTCTTACATACCATGGATTTTTCAGTGTAGAATTTATAGAAGATCCTTTGGTATTAGAATCCTCCTTATTTACCATAGGTTCCTTTTTCTCTTCTAGTCTATTTTGTTCCTGATTCCGATTCAACACTTCCACTATCTTATTGTCCTCTTCAGTTATGTCATACGTGCAAGTTATTTAAGATCTCTTCACATTCTCATCAACTCTGAAATTTGCACCTTCAACAATCTTCTTCAATCTATTTTTATAAAATTTATATGATTTTCTCTTTGTAGAATATCTAATAAATATCCCTTCATCACTTCTAGGATCAAACTTTCCAATACCTTCATCTCTCGTAATGTAGTATTTACTTCCAAGAATTCTAAAGTATTTCACTGTAGGAACATGACCATACCCAAGTTTATAAGGAGTCTTATCAGTTGTCTACTTTATCTACGCTCGGTTCAAGGTATATACTATAGTGCTCACTGCTTCTCTCCAGTAGATTTGTGGATATTTTCCTTCAATCATCACATTCCTAGTTGTGTCTAGGATAGTCTCATTCCTTCACTCTGCAACACAATTCTAGTAAGGGATTCATGAAGTACAAGTTTGCCTCTTTATCTCATGTTCTTCACAAAAAAAATAAAACTCACTAGATGTAAAATCTCCACCTCTATCTGATCTTAGGCACTTAAACCTATTTCCAGATTATGTCTCTACCATCATTTTGAATATCTAAATTTTCTGAAAAGCTTATGATTTTTCTTTCAAAAATGTAACCCACATCATCCTTGAATAGTCATCAATAAATAGCATAAAGTATCTATCACCGTATTAGCTTCTTGTCTTAGTAGGATCGCATAGATCAATGTACCAAATCCAAAAATCCATTTGAATAACATGTCTTATTTTTAAAGTTAGATTTAGTTAGTTTACCCAATTGGCATTACTTGCACAAATTGTTAGGATTCATCAGTTTAGGAAAATATCTTACAACATTAGTAGTGCTAACTTTCACCATATTATCAAAGTTCACATGAAAAAATATTTTATGCCATAATCAATTGTCATCAATATTAGAAACCAATAACTCATTCTCAACAATTTTTAAATGCAAAAGATTACATGCAGTCTATGTACCAGGTGTAATTAGATCTCCACTACTTCCAATTATTTTTCATACTCCTTCCATGAATTTGAATCGGTAGCCTTTATCCAATAGTTGTCCAACACTCAATAACTTATGTCTTAATCCTTCAAAATACAAGACATCATCAGTATTATTCTTTACATCAAGAGTAATAGATCATCTTCCTTTAATCAAACAGGGAGCATTGCTACCAAATCTGATAACACCTCCTTCATAATCTTCATATTTCACAAACTTACTTTTATCTCCAGTCATGTGATGTGAACATCCACTATTAATGACACATTCACTTCTTTTATCAACATGTGAAAAAATATATTTTTATCATTAGGATTGTCTTCTTTAATATAAATGAACACAATTTCTTCTTCTTCTCAAGAATCATCATCAGTCACACCTTCTTTAGCATAAATTTTTTTATATCCCTAAGACTGAAATTTCTTAGATCTGAACTTAGGCTCCTTATAATATTTATTAGGATATCTAGAGACAATATGAATAATCTTATTACAATTAAATAATTTCAAGGGAAACTTTCCTTCATACTTACCATAACCTTTAGGTAGTCTTTTCAAAGTCAAAGCTTCAAGTTCATCAATCTTTCTTTCTTCATTCATGATCTCTTCCCATTTTTTAGCATGGTGTTTGAATTTTTCTGTAGAAGAACTCTCTCCCTTATCATACCTAGTCACATTGGATTTAAATGTAGTTTCAACCTTTAGCATTTCCTTAACAAGTGTAGTCATCTCATAGGCACAGAGTCTACCTACCAAAGCTTCTCTTGAAATATTTCTTGTAGTCCTCAATTCCTCAATAGTTGCAACCTTTTCACTCTAACACACAGGAAAAGATATCATAATTGTTTTTACAACTTCATCATCAAATATGGTACCACCAACACATCTAATTTGACAAACTAGATCATTTACTCTCTACAAATAGGCTCAAGCACTTTCGCTTTCACTCATCTTCATATCCTCATAATTTGCTTTCAATCCTTGCAACTTATCTTGCTTAACGTAATTGTCACCTTCATAATTTGATGAACTATAACTGATTGAATGCTTGAAGATGATAAGTTAATGATCAACGAGCTACAAAAGTGAATGCAAGACATTAATTCAGTTAATGTATTGTATTTTCATTAATGTCAACTTGATATGGTTTGATTTTTCATACACATATTGTCATAACCTTGAAGATATGAAAAGACAAAGTTTATGTGGTGGGTAAAACTTAAAAGGGATATATACACGAAGTGACAGTGAACACCGAGCAGTTCACAGTGTATACCAAGCACAGTAGTAACTAAGAAAGTGTTACCGAGCAAGTGTTACCGATCATAACTAGAGTTAAAGAATGACAAGATTGCTTAGTTGGAAGAGATACAATTTAGGGATTGGCTAATTGATTTCTTTATTTTCAACGATCACTAAACTAAAGCAAGGAAGGAGATTTAAAGCGTGTTTTATTCATAGTTATCAAGGAGAGATTTACGAAATAAAACTAAAGGAGAACTTTACGGGATAAAGCAACGCATGGAAATTTTTACGGATCAAGGAGAGATCTATGAAAAAAACAAGGAGATTGGGAGGCTAATCATGTCTATATAAAGAGACAAGGAATTCATTATCAAAAAGAGGAATTCTGAATATATTTTGTGTGAAGATAGGATTCTTCATGCAGATCTGATCATACAAGTTGAACAATAGAGCCAAGGAATTTTGCAGACACCGAGCAATAGAGGACAGAGCATTCACCAAGCAGAATAAAGAAAGAAAGAAAAGGAATTGAAGTGTATATTGATCACAGAGGTATTATTGGACTAACAATAGATATGAATATTTGCAAATCAAAGTTGTATTTTGAACAGATCATTTACTATATCAGTTTAACCATTGATTCAGAAAATCTCTTAACCAAGTGGGATTTAACAGTCCTTATTGTATTGAGATACTCAAGAGTATCAAAATATTTTCTTGTTGACGGCATAGTGAGTGCTAGTTCAAAAGACAAACTATTGGTTTTAAATCCTCTAACAAGGTTGCACTTAATAGTGTGTATTGTAACCTTTAATAGGATTGTCTCTTCATCGAGATCACTTCAGAAGAGTGAAATTATTTTGGGTTACCGATCCCGGGTGGTTTTTCCCACATTGGTTTTCCACTTTAAAATCTGTGTCAAATGTGTATACATTTCATTGCATTGATATTTTGTTTTACACATTATTGAAATTGGATTGGTCGGTTAACTCTAAGTTTATTTGCTGCTACTCAGTAAAGTCAAGAAAAGATAAATAGTATATCTTATCGAGTAGTTTATATTTGTTAAGATTATTTATGGCATACATCTTGATGAAATTGGGACTGTAAGATAACTAAAGGTATTATATTTGAGAGATAATTTTTTGGTTGAATTTTTGGAATACATTTTAAGGCCACTTATTCACCCCCCTGTCCCCCCCTCCCTCTTAGTTATTCAATTGGTATCAAAGATTTGGTACTTGGAAGAAAATTTTAAAGGGAATTAAGCCGAAGATCACAAGATGAGTGAAAGGGATGCGCCTAAGTTGAACAAGGACAACTTTTCATCATGGAAAATTAGGATAAGACTTCATCTATCTAGTATTGGAAATGATTTTACACAACACTTGGATACTGAATATGTTGCACCTACTGGACCTCTGACTATTGAGAAATTGAGAGAGAAACATGAACACAATTCTACAATGATAGAGATTGCTTCTTCTCTAACCGATGTTGAATTTGAAGATGTGAAATCATGCATCTCTGCAAAGAAAATGTGGGACAAACTCAAGCTAGTACATGGAGGAGATGTCATTGTGCTAAGAGCTAAAGCTAAAAGCCTAAGAGTAAAGTTTGATGACCTGAGAATGAAAGAAGGAGAGAACATCACTTAGTACAGTGACAAAATAAAAGAAGTTGTTAATTCTATCCATAGAGTAGGAGGAGTACTTGATGAAGAAACAATTGTAAGTAAAATTATGAGAACCTTACAACCTGTTTATGGTATTAGAGTATTTGCAATTCAAGAAATGAGAGTAGTATCTAATAAAAATGTTACTCTTGATAGTTTCATTGGTAGACTTATTTCATTTGAGATGAACAACTATGACGACAGTGTCTTACCTACTATTGAGTCTGCATTCAAGTCTTCTCTAAAAATAAGAAAATCTAGTAATAAACACACTATGAGAAATGATAGTGGCAGTGATAGCGATGAGAAAGAACTTAATGAACTTGAAGTACTAATGGCTAGGAGATTACATAGAGGTAAAGGAAGATATAAAGGTAAATTACCATTGGTTTTTTTTAATTGCAAAGAAATTGGAAATTTTGTTGCTAGATGCCCTAACAAGAGAAAGTATGAAAAAGAAAATGACAGATCTTATGAAAAGAAGTATGAAAGAAGTGTTGACCATGACTACAAAAGAAACTGACACTCTGAAAAAAGATATAACTGAGATTACAAGGACAAAGGCAAGAAGGCTTGTTACTTGGTTGAGAACAAAGCTGAAAATTTTGATACTGATTCTGATGAAAATATTGAGGTAGTTTTTGTTGCTATGAAGGATGATTCAGACGAAGAAGAAAGGTATGTTGAAACAACACTCATTTCTAAAGTTAGCAAAAATGATGTCTGGGTTATTGATAGTGGTTGTACTCATCACATGACTAGAGATAAATAAAAGTTTGAAACTTTTGAATATTATAATGGTGGATTAGTTAGGATGGGTAATGACTCACCTTGCCTAGTTGAAGGAAAAGGTACCATCATATTAAATAATATGATCAGATGTGAAAATGCATATTGGCTGAAAGGACTTAACTATAATCTGTTGAGTGTTTCATAGCTGAACAACACATGACACTGAGTTTCATTTGAGAACAAAAAGACAATGATCTATACTGGAACATTAAAGTTGATCGGTATTGGTGAACAAACAAAAGGTAATCTATTCTATCTTGATAATATTGAGACCACTTGTTTATTGGCTATAAATGAAGATGTTTGGTTGTGGCATAAAAGTTTATGTCATGTGAATTTTGACAACATGGAAAAAAAAAGTAAGAAAAGAAAAGTGAGAGGCTTATCGAGTATTTCAAAGCCCGACCATGTTATGTGCAAGAATTGTCATATAGGAAAAATGAAAAAGTCTAGTTTCAAGAGAAAAATCTACACATCTAATGCTATTCATTTCTGATCTAATGTCTACAAAGAAATGTATGGATTAAAACAAGCACCGAGAACATGGTATGAAAGAATTTACTCTTATCTCATTAGTATTGGATTTGTTAGAACAAGTGACAATATTAATCTATATTTGAAAGGAGATACTAATGATAAGATTTTGATATTTAGATGTTTATTGATGATATCATATTTGGAGGTAATGATATGCTATGCAAATCATTTGTTGATGAAATCAGCAAAGAATTTGAAATGTCAATGTTTGGAGAGATCAAATTTTTTCTGTCTATAGATTCTACAACTGGATGAAGGAATCTACATCACGCAATCAAAATACATCAAAGAATTTCTAAAGATATTCAAGATGGAGGACTCTAAACTAGTTGGAGCACCTATGGCAACTGGATACAAATTGACAAAGGAAGACAAGACAAATGAGGTAAATCAAACCTTATACAAGTCTATGATTGGTAAACTACTGTATGTTGTACACACTAGAATTGATATAGCACATACATTTGGTATAGTTGCAAGATTCTCTGCTAACCCTAAGGAATCACACATGACTATTGTTAAAAGAATTTTGAGTTATCTAAAGAATACGGAAGACTATGGTTTGTGGTAGAATAAAGATGAAAAATTTGAGATACAATTTTATATCGATGTTGATTGGGCTGGAAACATAGATGATAGAAAGAGCACTACAGGAGGGGCATTCTTTATGGGTGATAGACTTGTCACATGGATAAGTAAAAATCAAGGATGCATATCTCAATCAACTGCAGAAGTAGAATATGTAGCTAATGCTGCAAATTGCTCTAACATTGCATGGATAAAGCAATTGTTGAAAGGTATGAATGAGGAAATTCTTGACCCAGTAATTATCTATTATGATAATAAAAGTGCTATAAACATTTCAAAGAACCATGTGATGCATGCTAAGACAAAGCACATAGCTATTAAGTATCATTACTTGAGGGGACAAGTATAAGAGAAACATGTAATACTAGAATATGTACAATCCAAAGAATAACTAGGAGACATATTCACAAAACCATTGCCAAAATATACACTTGAATACTTGAGGAATAGACTAGGGTTTTTTTATACTAGTCACTAAGCTGACTTGGACGTTGCATCAACCTACACATTATCAGAAGATTAATCATGTTGATGCAAGCTGAGATATGGACTACAATGATATATCAGTACACTAAAGGTACTTATCTAAACCACACACCAGAGATATTGTTGGCTACTACAAAGCTATATATAATTTTTGGCATTGTTGTCAAAGGGAGAGAAAGATTCAATGAAATATACATCAGACAGAATATCTAAATGTTACTATCAATGAAATAACCATCCATCAAAGGGAGAGAATTGGAGAAGAGATTTTACAAAAAAGGGAGAGACAGAATCAAAAGACAGAATTGCTACACCTATCCATTGAAAGGAATGAAGAAAGGGAAAGACCACAACATAATCAAATCTAAGCTAGAAAAGCTTACCGAGATTTAGATATTTGAATTGGTTATAGAACAATAAGTTTGGTATGTTATGGCATGTTTTATACAACATATTTCATAGTATGTTTCCATTAATGCCAAAGGAGGAGATTGATGAACTATAACTGATTGAATGCTTGAAGATGATAATTTGATGATCACTGAGCTGTAAAAGTGAATGCCAAACATTAAATAAGTTAATATATTGTATTTTCATTGATGTCAACTTGATATGGTTTGATTGTTCATACACATATTTTCATAACCTTGAATATATGATGAGACAAACTTTATGTGGTCGATAAAACATAAAAGGTCTATATACACCGAGTGAGAGTGAACACTAAGAAGTTCACAGTGTATACCGAGCACAATAGTAATTGAGAAAGTGTTACAGAGCATAACTGGAGTTGTTAAATGAGCATAACTGGAGTTGATGACCGAGCTTAACCAAAGTTAAAGAATGACAAAATTGCTTAGCTAGAAGAGCTATGATTTAGGGATTGACTAATTGATTGCATTATTTTCAATGATCAGTTAAACTAAAGCAAGGAAGGAGATTTAAAGCATGTTTTATTCATATTTATCAAGGAGAGATTTACACAATAAAGCTAAAGGAGAAATTTAGGGGATAAAGCAATGCATGGCGAGTTTTATAGATCAAGGAGAGATCTAAAAAAAAAATAAGGAGATTGAGAGGCTAATCATGTCTATATAAAGAGACAAGGAATTCATTATCAAAAAGAGGAATGTTGAATATATTTTGTGTGAAGATGGAATTCTTCGTGCAGATCTGATCATATAGGTTGAAGAACAGAACCAAGGAATTTTGCAGACACCGAGCAATAGAGGACGAACCATTCACCAAGAAGAACAAAGAAAGAAAGAAAAGGAACTGAAGTGCATATTGATTAGAGAGGTATTACTAGACTAACAATCGATCTGAATATTTGCAAAACAAAGTTGTATTTTGAACAAATCATTTACTATATCAGTTTAACCATTGATTCAGAAAATCTCTTAACCGAGTGGGATTTAACAGTCCTTATTGTATTGACATACTCAAGAGTATCAAAAGGTTTTCTTGTTGACAGTATAGTGACTGCTAGGTCAAAAGACAAACTGTTGGTTTTAAATCCTCTAACAAGGTCGCACTTAAAAGTGTGTATCATAACCTTTAATAGGGTTGGCTCTTCACTGAACTCACTTCAGAAGAGTGAAATTATTTTGGGGTACTGGTCCCAAGTGGTTTTTCCCATATTGGGTTTCCATATTAAAATCTATGTGTCAAATGTGTATATGTTTTATTGCATTGATATTTTTTTTACACATTATTGAAAATGGATTGGTCAATTAACTCTAAGTTTATTTGTTGCTACTTGGTAAAGTCAAGAAAAGATAAAAAATAAATCTTACCGAGCAGTTTATATTTGTTAAGATTATTTGTGGCATACATCTTGATGAAATTGGGACTGTAAGATAACTGAAGGTATTATATTTGAGAGATAAGTTTTTGGTTGAATTTTTGGAATAATTTTTAAGGCCATTGATTCACCCCCCCCCCCTCTCATTTATTCTAACACAATTAGATTTTAATTTTTTCCATACCTCATGTACAGTCCTCAATCTATAGATGTCAGAATATTATAAATCAGACTTGAGGCATGTTACCGATTTGTGGTACCAAACTCAATCAGGTGGATTTGTTATGTTTTAAAGTGAATTAAGGTTCATTTTTAATTCTGCTAGATCACATTCATATGCATAGACAAAAGAGAAAAAGATTAAATTATTACATTGCATCATGCAGTGTTGTCATAAAAGAGTGCAAAGATAAAAAAAAATTGTGAAAAATAATCTTTATTGACAAAGTGGTTGAATATTGTCTCACACAAGCCATGAGACTAACCATCATAATGCACATGAAAAGAACATTATACATTTCTAGCTAATATGAAAAGTAAGGAATAAGTAGTAAAGGGTGACTCATCATTGCCTGGATGACGAGCCCGACTTGTGTTGCTTTGCTTGGTCTTCAATCCTCCTTCTTGCCTTGCATCCAGCTCTTGCTTCCTTGTTGCTCCTATCCCTACATTTGATTGATAAAATGATGTTAGATCAGTGATCTAAGCAATGTCTTGTCATCATATACTACATGCACCTGCATCTACAAACATACAACATGCTCTTCACATGCATAATAACAGCTAGCTAATCACAGATGTACGAGAAAACAATAAATATCAAAAGCAGGATCCATATGCTCATTTTTATCTGACAAGTTTGTTTCATATGAAGGAGTAGGTATACAGTTATTATTTATCAATATGTGGGATCAAGTGGGATCCCACAAGGGTTGAGCCCAGCATGTCAATAAATAATAAGCATGCAGCTCTAAAGTCATATTTTGTTGGATAATATAACAACATATTCAATCAGTGCAAGAGAAATCAATTTCCAAAGTAAGGATAACATGATACAAAAATTCAATGATAGCAGTGATGTTATAGTAGTAAAATAACATTTCAGATATGATCAACATGAATTTGAAACACCGACACATATCATGAAAGAGCATGGGGATAGCATTCTATCAAATCATGGAGGCATTTTTGAGAGGACATTCAATATAAAAGAGGCAAAGCAAATGACTTATACCATCATTTTATATAAACCAATGATCACTCTACTGTTGTTACAAAGCAATGCTAATTAGGGGATTATTAACAGTAATGCAAGGGAGCAGATTGAGAAGCTTTCTAAGTCTAAAAATTAGCATTGATATACAAAGGGTTGAAGGCATAGTCATGTCTCTGCTACATAAAATTCATTGCTGATTATCAAATTATGTCAAGCTACAGAAGACTATAAACATCACATAAATTTAATGCAGCAATGCAGTGATGAATATTTTCCAACAACAAGGTATGCATCAAATGCACTGTTTTTAATACAAGAAAGCATCCAATACTTTTCAAAGAATATAGCTGCTACAAAGAGACAGAGTAGAGTCAACGAAGATCACTGATGACAGTCATATTATATGCAATAAACATATTGCATTACAACAGTGGAGGAGCAACATTCATGTCAAAAATAAAGACATTAAAACAAAAGCATAATTTTTGGAAAATACCAAACTACTAATGCTCACACTTTTGGATCAGATTCCAAGGAGGAAGTACCATTTTGGTAATAAAAAAGAGGAAAATTTGAGAGTAGCTATGAGAAATCAGGTTTGAAGGAATTCACAAATTTACAAGCCTATCATGTTATTGAGCCACAAATTTCTAGAAAGATGTGACTAAGTATGGAGCAATAAATCAAGAAAGCATCATAGCAATGCCTAACGCTAGGAAGCTTGTGAAAGTAAAAAATATGTTATAGACATCCATGGTGCATCATCATGACAATAAGTGAGAAAGATAAGAGCAGCACTCAACATTTTATTGGATGGAGATATTTTCAACAAATCAACAATAAGATAGTCACATGTGAGCTACGTATGAATCTTTTAAACAGAGTATCAACATCATGAGAGGACAATCCACATTTATTGGATAATGATAATCATTCAATTATTATTACAAAGGTAACATGTCACAAGGAATGCTTAGAGATAAAATATGCAACTACAGGTGATGGAATTAACAAATTCATCACAGAAGACAACAAACCAGGAGATGTAAGATTCATAGAGAGAAAACATCACGATAATGAGAGTATCCCTTTGTCATGGCAGAAGGTATAAAGTCTATTATAAGAGTGCTATGAATATGGAAATGTTCCTATTGAAGAGCAATTATTATGATGGGAACACTGCCCAGAAAGTTATGTTTCATGTAAGGATTCAATAACAATGAAATACAAAGCAGCCATATAGAATATGAAAACACTTGGCTGCGATAAACACAAAGAATATTTCCAGAGGAAAGCGCAAAGATTTGTCACTTTTCTTGTCTAAACCCAGCTTGACGATGCTTTCAATCCTCATATGTATTTGTGTATGGAAGAATATTTCCAGAAAAGATCCTCAAAATGTTTCAATCCCTGTCTCCATGGCGGCCACCAGCAATGAAAGAGGAAGAGTAAAAGGGAAGGTGTGGCTTCATATAGTTCTGAGAATGCCTTTGAATTCCATAAATCTCACAAAATGTATCAGAAGTCTTCAAATATCTCTCTATTCGAACCCTAGCATGGCGGTGACATATCCCCAAGTGGCCCAACATGGAGAGCTAAAATGAAATGAGAAAGTGAAAAGATGTTTTTTGTTTTAGGGTTTCATGTCATATTATCAGCAGCTTCGAGAGGCTTTTTCCTCATTTCTCTTAAAATCATTTTTGACATAGAAAGCCCGCAGATTGGCTATGTACAAGGCTTTTTGGGCCTTGTTAAAACTTTGATGATATATATCATTGACATTTATTAAATGATATAATATATATTATTTAATAAATATTATTAAGATATATCATTGAATTATTTTCATGAATATGGTAGATTTTTAAAAGTGCTCATAAATTTTTAATTTGTGCCATTTTAATATATTAATTGTAATTTATAATTATTATTTTGATAAGTATATTATTATATTAATAATATCATTAAGTGATTTAATTATCGCTTAATGAATATTACTAATATAATTAGAATTTATTAAAATAATAATTATAAATCATTTAATGAGTTATTATTTGTGATGCAAATTAAATATTTATTTTTACCTTTAAAATCAAGGAGATATTTTTTGAAGAGTAATTACTAAAATGCTAAAGTCATAGGGATGGGATTGAAATTCAGATGATGTTATTGCATTTCAGAAGCTCTTTATGAGCTATTTTCAGGATATGAATGCATTTATGAGGAGCCACTATGACAAAGTTGATAAGGATTGACCTTGGGGACACTTGTATACCTTTTTGAAGTCTTTTGAGGGGCTAAAAAATGGCCTTATTGACTGAATCTGACCTAGAAGTTATTGCTGGCATTAATGATGTAGTTGGCATGTAAAAACATAAATATGAGCTGAGGCCTCATTGTTAAGGAGTTCTTTTTCCTTTGGCTTGGTGTTTTGTAACTGTTCTTCTAAGTTCTTAACAAAAGCAAAGAGAGTTTGTAACCCATTTTCAGAGATATGCAGGTTTAGGACACCTTTTTTTATGTGATTTATAGCTTATGCCTTCCTCACTTGGTCTTTTATTGTGTGCTTAGTGTAGGTACAGATTTCTGTGATATCATTTATCCTCAAATTTGTATTTGCATGTTGGTGCTTTTATGCAGTATTTTCTCATATTTTCTTTGCAGATTGTGAGTTGTGTTTAATCAGTTTTCTATATTGTGAGAGATCTTTTCTCCTTTTAGAGACTATTATTATAATCCTTCTTACAAATTGATTATGCAGAGATTATGAATTAGTGGGACTATGCAAAGAAGTATATGTTTCCTTTCTTATTGTGTGTCTATTATATATGTGGATCTTAGAACATAATTTTCTGGTGTATCACCCTTTAGGAGTTAGATTTATTTATGTTCATCCTTCTACCTCTTTCCTCCAGCAAAAGGTTTAGATTTAGGTGGTTTCAAGTGAGTTACCAGACAGGAAGTCGACCTTCACCCGGAGATTCATTCCAGCTATAGGTTACCCACAACCTTGGTTTGTTTCCATGTTCCTCAAAATTGATCAAGTATTCATCAAACTTGGTTGGGGTGCAATTTTGAGAGTTAACAGTTTTTGGCATGCCCGGTGGGACCAGTGACTGATTTCTAGTCCTTATTTATGATATTTTGCTACTGTTAGTGTGTACAGCAGTATTTTCAGCCTGAGAGAGGTTTAAAAATTATACACTTGGTGACTCTGAGCTTTGGAAAAGAAGAACTAGTAGATTACAACATATGAGAAGAGTGCAAACAAGGAGCAGCTCTTCATCTTTTGACTATTTGCAATTGTCTCCACCCAGGAGAAGAGAGAGACGAGCAAAAAAGGTACTAGAGACACTTGTTTATACAAGGAGAACCAAGTCAACACCTCCTACAGCAAGAGTGCATGCTATTTTCCAGTTTTTACTGCCCCAAGAGGTCAAGTTTTGCAAATTCCAATGGCACTACAATGGTACCAGCCTTTTGTTTCATTTAATCAAGGCAGTCCGCTGAATCTTTCTCAACATGATGTCATTCATGTTGCTGCATTAAAAAGTCTACCATATTTTAATGGTGAAGATCAAACCACCCCAATTGAGCACATAAAGGATGTAGCTAATCTTTGTGCCCTACATCATGTTACAGAGGATAATGTTGCTGTCAGGTTGTTAGCCGCATCTTTCAAAGGAAAAACTTTGCAGTGGTTTATAAGGCTAGTAGTGGGTTCTATTACTGATTGTGACCAACTGGGTACTGAACTTTGCAAGTTTTTTGAAGACAAATCGAACCATCTATCTTTGGTGGAGCAATTGTCAACTATCAAAAGGGCCACCCATGAACAAGTAACAAATTTCAACTTCCATTTCCAAAGGACATGGGAGAGAATCCCTCGAACATTAAGACCCTTTGCTGATCATGCTTTCTTATATTACTTGAGGGATTTCAATAGTGATATAGCAGTTATTATACAATCAATGGGAGGGGTTACAATTCTAGGTGCTTATGATATGGGCATTAGAGTAGAAAATAGTCTTATACATGCTGGAAAAATTGCCCCAAGACCTCCTATGCCAATTTTTTTGATAGCACCTATAGTTCAGTCAATGATACCTTTGTAAATAGCCCCTTTAGCTATTATTCCAGCTGCACCAGCATTACTAGCACCTAATAATCAGTCCAATAGGAATGAAAATGTTATGCCAACTCAGTCTGTCGAGTTGCAGGAGATTAAAAGTATTCTACAAAATTTTGGTAATGACATTGTTAATATAAAAAAGCAGCAAAGTCAGGGGTATAAGCCTTACCAGCCACCTTTTTAGAAAAATCAAAATAATAGGTCACCATATCAGCCCAACTACCAAGGGAAAAGGCATAATTTTAACACCAGACCATATCAGCCTTATAACCCCAACGCTGCTAGCTCTTCAAAAGAGCTTGTACCCACTCAGAACAATCTGGCTCAGGATTACGAATGGTGCTTTCCATGTAATCAACCACATAACTAGAATGCTTGTACAAATGGTATTATCAGCCAAGCTTTAATGGTTCAAAATAGCCCAGGTTTGTAGACAAATACTTCTGATGTGGCCTCTATTCATCATCAAGAATAACAACAACTAGGGGCAACTCTTATGAATTGGCAGGATGAGGACTTTTGTGGAGTAAACTAGGTGGTTCTTGCTATTTTAGATAACACAAGGAGCAAAAAGAGAGAAGTAGAGGTGGAACAACAAGTTGTTGGGCTAGCTAATATTGAGAATGTTTGGATTCTCCCAAGAGAGCAGTCTTCAGCAAACAAGGGATAGCCTATAAATCTGATACAACCAATACAACAAGTTTCCCCTAATGTGGAAAATGCTGGAACAAGGTTTCAGCCTAAGGTTAGTGTGACTTCTTTCAATATTATGGATCATATGAAAAAATCAAATGTATCTATCTCCATATGGGATTCCTTAACCATTCCAGGTTAAAAATACCTTTTGCAATTAGCTTTATCCGATTTAAGTCTTTCTAGTAATCCCAAAAGTGAGGAGGCTAAAATTGTAATGACCAACACTATTATAAAAGAGAAAGAACAACAAGTTCCAACAGTTAAACCCCACCTTTTTATGTATCTTTGATCATAGGAGACCACCTAATCCACAATTGCATGATTGAATCAGGTGCAAGCAACTCGATAATGCCCAAATAGATCGTAGACAAGTTGGGTATCAGGTATGAACCACTGGAAAAGGGGGTAGTACAATTAGATGGTATAGCTATTAGTACCATAGGAGTTATTAAAAACCTGAATTTGACCCTACAGGCTTGTCCAAAATTCTCTATCCCACAAGATATCTATGTCATAGAGTTGCCTCCTTACTTTGCTATATGCTTGTCAAGGGATTTCGCTACTAAGATTGGTGGCTATTTGTCTTCGGATTGGTCCCACATGCTGTTTAGAACTAGTATGGCACCAAAGTTACCATAAAATTTGAGCCTATTACCAAGGATCATGTTGAACCTTACTCTTCAAGCCCTGTTAACGCCAATTTTTTGGCAAGTGACCAAGAAGGGAATCCTATTTATCAAGAAGGCAACACTCAGACCGATACGATACCAGATATACTCCTAGATGAGTGGGTTGTTCAAAATCAAGTAGAGGGTCTTTGTGAACAACATCCAGGACATGTTGGTTTGGGTATGTATTTAATACATGAGGCTGATGCATTCATCCCTAACCTCAAAAAATGTGCAAAGAAACAATTTGGGCTTCAAAGTGACGAAGTTTGGAAGCTATTTTTTGATGGTGCAAGGAAGAAAGTTGGGGCTGGTGGAGGCTGCATGCTAGTTTCTCCAAGTAATGACAGGTATTATTCAGATTTTCATTTCTGTTTTAGTTGTTCCAATAATACTCCTGAGTATGAGGCTCTTATTCATGGATTGGAATGGGTAAGAAGAAGAGGTATTAGTTGTTTAAAGGTTTATGGTGACAGCAAATTAATAGTTAATCAAGTGAGAAGCATCAATCTTACCAAGAATGAGTTGCTGAAATCTTACAAACATAGGGTATGGGAGCTAATAGAAGGCTTTGATGCATTTAATCTAGTTTCTATACCCAGAAATCAGAATAAAAATGCTGACAGATTGGCTGCCATAGGTGCTGAATTTGACATTCCAAAGGAAATCAACAGCGAAAAAAAAAACCAGCATGTCAAGGTCATTGTTAGACTTGCTATACCTTATAATGGTACTCACTGGTAGGTCTTTGAGAATGACCAACAAATAGTCAAATTCTTAAGAGAAGAAGCTGAATTCTCACATGTCAATCAAGAGAAGTTTTAGCATCAATATGATGGCCAAATCATCCAGCTTAAAAATAAAAAGGTGCTAAAAGGTTTGGTCACCCTTGAGTCCATTTTTAATACCGATGATGAGACTAGAAGGTCAAAAGCCAGCATCCAGGTTCAACAGGAACACTACGAGGAAGTTGAGGTGTTCAAAGGAAAGTTGCTTAAGTTGGGCAAGGTATGTACAGTAGAAGAACAACATTCATTTATTCATCTTTTTCAAGAATTTAATGATGTTTTTGCATGGGAGTATAGTGATTTGAAGGGGTTCAATCCCTAACTTGCTCAACATACTATCAAGCTTGAACCTAATGCAAAATTAGTAAGGAAGAAATAGAGACCCCTAAAACCAAAGTTAGAGCCACTTATACAAAAGGAATTGAATACACTGATTGAAAGCTGCATCATCTTCCCTATCAAACACACTTCTTGGGTCTCAAACCTTGTGCCAGTTAGGAAAAAGAATGGGGAGATAAGGTTGTGTGTATATTTATGAGATCTAAATAGAGCCTCATTGAAAGACCAACACCCCTTGCCTTCTATGGAGTAGATCCTTCAAGTAGTCTCAGGATCTAAGAGATTTTCCTTGTTGGATGGGTATTCTGATTATAATTAGATTTTAGTAAGGGAGGAAGACCAATACAAAATAGCTTTTACCACCAAGTGGGGTACCATGGTGTACAAAAAGATTCCCTTTAGTTTTTCCAATGCTAGGGCAACTTTTTAGAAGGCCATGGACATGGATTTTGACAAATTAATGTATAAAATTGTTTTAGTGTACCTGGGTGATATCACTGTTTCTTCCCGGGAGGCAAAAGAACATTTAAAACATCTAAGGCAGATTTTTGAAAGATGCAGAGAATTTGGGATATCTCTTAGTCCCAAAAAGTGTGTTTTTTCTATTCATGAGGGTAGATTGCTTGGTTATGTGGTGTCTAAACAAGGTATCACTATTGATCCTGAAAGAATAACAACGATATTGGCTCTTTCCTTACTAGCACATAAGAAAGGTTTACAAAGTTTCATTGGCTGAATAAATTTTGTTAGACGGTTTATCCCTGATATTGCAGATTTATTGAGCCCAATAACAGCCATGTTAAGGAAAAATGTGCCATTTAGTTGGACTAGAGATGGAAAAAAGAGTTTTGAGCTTATTAAAGAGGCACTTGTAGCAGCACCCACACTCATAAATCCTGATTTTTTAAAAGATTTTGTTCTATATGCCTATGAAGATATTGATTCTATCTCAGCTATGTTAGTTCAGCACAATGATGAAGAACTGGAATAGCCGGTGGCTTTTTTCAGCCAAGGACTTAAAGACTACGAGCTTAGGTATTCATTTGTGGAGAAACATGTTCTTGTTGTTATTAGGAGTTTGAAAAAATTTAAGCACATGTTATCTAATAACAAGATTTTTCTAATGGTGGCTCATCTGAGCATGAAAGAGTTCCTTTTAAGTAAGGATTTAAGTGATAAGAGAGCTGGTTGGGTGACTAAAGTGATGGAATATGATGTCAAGATCAAAGTCACCAAACTAATCAGGGGAAAAGGGTTGTGTGAATAGCTTGCTGATGACATAAGCAACAGAGAAAAGGGTCGCTAAGAAGCTGTTCTAGCTTTATAGGATGGACAAACAATTTTAGATCCTGCCATGAGTTGGGTACAACAAATGACTCATTTTCTATAGAATGGTGAATGTCCACAAGGTTTGGATAAAGAAAAATGGAGGTATTTTAGACTGCAGTCCATCCCTTATGTTTTATTGAATAATATTCTATTTAGAAGAGACTTTAATGGCATCCTCTTAAGGTGTGTTGAAATTGAAAAAATGGATAAGGTGTTGCATGATTTTCATAATGGGTTAGCTGGAGGTCATTTCTCACCTAGAGAAACAACTCTCAAGGTGATGAAGGGTGGCTATTATTGGCCCAATCTATTCAAAGATGCACACTTATGGGTTAGGAAGTGCAAGGAATGCGCACTATTTGTTGGTAAAGAGAGGTTGGCAGCCTTACCCCTGTAGCCAATACAGGTTGAGAAACCCTTTATGAAGTGGGGTTTGTATTTCATTAGGGTAATAAACCCACCCTCCAGTGCTAGTCACAAATGGATGTTAACAGCCACAGACTATTTCACTAAGTGGACCGAGGTAGTGGCACTTAAGGAGGCTAATGAAAGTGATGTCCTAAATTTCTACGAAGAGCTGGTTTTCAGGTTTGGTATTCCAGAATCCATTATCTCAGATAATGCTTTAGCTTTTGTGAGTTTCAAAATCTTTGATTGGGCTGATAAAAATGGAATTTATCTTAATACGTCTTCGAATTATTATCCACAAGGCAATGGCCAAGCGGAGTCTACTAATAAAAATCTAATCAAAATCATCAAGAGGACTATGGAGGGTAACCAAAGAGCATGGCATACCCAGCTAAAATCAGCCTTGTGGGCTAATAAAATCACTTAGAAAAGATCAATAGGGCAGTCACCTTTCAGACTTGTTTATGGTAAAGAGGCTTGGTTACCTATATCCCTTGAGCTTCCAGCTCTTGACTTGGAAAATCAGCTTGATATGATAGAAGAAGAGCCATTAACTGTAAGATTGGCACAACTAGTTGAATTGGAAGAGGTAAGGACAATGTCTTTGAGAACCATTGAACATAATCAGGCTCAGATGAAAAGGTCTTTCGTTAAAAGGGTATCTCCAAGAATTTTTCTTGAAGGAGACATAGTGTTGAAATGGGATGAATGCAAAAGCAAGCCTGGAAATCACTCCAAGTTTGATGCTTTTTGGAGCGGGCCTTATATTATCTTAGAATGTAAATAAGATAATGCCTTTCAGCTTCCAAGGTTGGATGGCAATGTGGAGCGAATCCCAGTAAACGGGATTCATCTCAAGCACTGCTTCTGAGGTAGGATCTATTCTTGTACATATTGAAACAATTTTGAGTTCAATAAGTGTTGTGGTACACTAGTTTAGTTGTGGTTTTTTAGCTTTCCCTAAGTGCTATCTAGCACATTTAGTTAGTTTTAGTTTTAGTTCTCCATCTTTCAATAAGTTTTCAAAAGGGTTCTCAGTCATTTAGAAATTACAAGTGAGCAAGAAGATGTTGTAGCCCTTCCTAATTCGTGGGGAATACCTATACAACTCATGCTAGTAAATTTATGTTTTACTGTCACAAATCATACACCTACTCTCAGTGAATTAGCAAAGGCTACAACAAAAAATAAAGAAAGTTTTAGTTATGTTCAAGTGTTGCTAATCCTGTCCAAACTAGCCAAGTATGCATATATAATTCATGATAAGGAAGTGTCATACTTTCCTATCACAAACCATACATCCATGTTCAGTCAGGTGAAAAGGTTTAATCAATTTATGCAAGTGGGATTCTTGCCATTATGTTTTCTAAGTGACTCTATGCCCAATGGACTTGTCCTAGCAGTTGGTCATGATGTTTAGCAGGAAAACATATCGTAGATGTCACCAAAAATGTTACCGATTTTCAGTACAAAACTCAATTAGGTGGAGTTGTTATGTTTTAAAATGAATTAAGGTTCATTTTTAGTTATGTTGGATCACATTCATATGCATAGACAAAAGATCAAAAGATTACATTGTTACATTGCATCATGCAGTGTTGTCATAAAAGAGTGCAAAGATAAAAAAAATTGTGAAAAACAATCTTTATTGACAAAGTAGTTGAATATTGTCTCACACAAGCCATGAGACTAACCATCATAATGCACATGAAAAGAACATTATACATTTCTAGATACTATGAAAAGTAAGGCATAAGTAGTAAAGGGTGACTCGTCATTGCCTGGATGACGAAGCCGACTTGTGTTGCTTTGCCTGGTCTTCAATCCTCCTGCTTGCCTTGCATCCAACTCTTGCTTCCTTGTTGCTCCTATCCCTGCATTTGATTGATAAAATGATGTTAGATCAGTGATCTAAGCAATGTCTAGTCATCATATACCATGCAACCGAATCTACAAACATACAACATGCTCTTCACATGCATAATAATAGCTAGCTAATCACGGATGTACGAGAAAACAATAAATATCAAAAGTAGGATCCATATGCTCATTTTTATCTGACAAGTTTGTTTCATGTGAAGGAGCAGGTACACAGTTATTATTTATCTATATTTTTTATCAAGTGGGCTCCCACAAGGGTTGAGCCCAGCATGTCGATAAATAATAAGCATGCATCTCTAAAGTCATATTTTGTTGCATAATATACAACATATTCAATCAGTGCAAGAGAAATCAATTTAAAGTAAAGATAACATGATACAACAATCCAATGATAGTAGCGATGTTACAGTAGTAAAATAACATTTTAGATATGATCAAAATGAATTTGAAACACTGACACATATCATGAAAGAGCATGGGAACATCATTCTATCAAATCATGGAGGCATTTTTGAGAGGACATTCAATATAAAAGAGGCAAAGCAAATGACTTATACCATCATTTTGTATAAACCAATGATCATTCTACTATTGCTACAAAGTAATGTTGATTAGGGGATTATTAACAGTAATGCAAGCGAGTGGATTGAGAAGCTTTCTTAAGTCTAAAAATTAGCATTGATATACAAACAGTTGAAGGCATAGTCATGTCTCTGCTACATAAAGTTCATTGTTGATTATCAAATTATGTCAAGCTACAGAAGACTATAAACATCACATAAATTTAATGCAGCAATGCAGTGATGAATACTGTCCAACAACAAGGTATGCATCAAACGCACTATTTTTAATACAAGAAAGCATCCAATACGTTTCAAAGAATATAGATGATACAAACAGACAGAGTAGAGTCAATGAAGATCATTGATGACAGTCATATTATATGCAATAAACATATTGCATTACAACAGTGGAGGAGCAACATTAATGTAAAAAATAAAGACATTAAAACAAAAGCACAATTTCAGGAAAATACCAAACCAGTAATGCTCACACTTTTGGATCAGATTCCAAGGAGGAAGTACCAATTTGGTAATAAAAAGGGGGAAAATCTGAGAGTAGCTATGAGAAAATAGGTTTGAAGGAATTCACAAATTCACAAGCCTGTCATGTTATTGAGCCACAAATTTCCAGAAAGATGCGACTAAGTATGGAGCAATAAATCAAGAGAGCATCATAACAATGCCTAACGCTAGGAAGCTTGTGAAAGTAAAAAATATGTTATAGACATCCATGGTGCATCATCATGATAATAAGTGAACAAGATAAGAGCAACACTCAACATTTTATTGGATGGAGATATTTTCAACAAATAAACAATAAGACAGTCACATGTGAGTTGCGTATGAATCTTTTAAACAGAGTATCAACATCATGATAGGACAGTCCACATTTATTGGATAATGATAATCATTCAATTATTATTACAAAGGTAACATGTCACAAGGAATGCTTAGAGATCAAATATGCAACTACAGGTGATGGAATTAACAAATTCATCACAGAAGACATCAAACCACAAGATGTAAGGTTAATAGAGAGAAAAAATCATGATAATGAGAGTATCCCTTTGTCATGGCAGAAGGTACAAAGTCTATTATAAGAGTGTTATGACTATGGAAATGTTCCTATTGAAGAGCAATCATTATGATGGGAACACTGCCCAGAAAGTTATGTTTCATGTAAGGATTCAATAACAATGAAATAAAAAGCAGCCATATAGAATATGAAAACCCTCAGCTACGATAAACACACAGAATATTTCCAATGGAAAGTGCAAAGATTTGCCACTTTTCCTGTCTAAACCCAGCTTGACGGTGCTTTCAATCCTCATATGTACTTGTGTATGGAGGAATATTTCCAGAAAAGATCCTCAAAATGTTTCAATCCCTGTCTCCATGGCCGCCACCAGCAATGAAAGAGGAAGAGTAAAAGGGAAGGTGTGGCTTCAAATAGTTCTGAGAATGCCTTCGAATTCCATAAATCTCACAAAATGTATCAGAAGTCTTCAAATATCTCTCTATTCAAACCCTAGCATGGTGGCGGCATATCCCCAGGAGGCCCAACATGGAGAGCTAAAATGAATTAAGAAAGTGAAAAGATGTGTTTTGTTTTAGGGTTTCATGCCATATTATCGGCAGCTTCGAGAGGCTTTTTCCTCATTTCTCTTAAAATCATTTTTGACATAGAAAGCCCACGGATTGGCTATGTACAAGGCTTTTTGGGCCTTGTTAAAACTTTGATGATATATATCATTGACATTTATTAAATGATATAATATATATTATTTAATAAATATTATTTGAGAACTTAGTATTTATTAAATAATATATATTATATTATTTAATAAATGTTAATAGATATATCATTGAATTACTTTCACGAATATGGTAGATTTTTAAAAGTACTTATAAATTTTTTATTTGTGCCATTTTAATATATTAATTGTAATTTATAATTATTATTTTGATAAGTATATTATTATATTAATAATATCATTAAGTGATTCAATTATCTCTTAATGAATATTATTAATATAATTAGAATTTATTAAAATAATAATTATAATTCATTTAATGAGTTATTATTTGTGATGCAAATTAAATATTTATTTTTACCTTTAAAATCAAGGAGATATTTTTTGAAGAGTAATTACTAAAATGTTAAAGTCATAGGGATGGGATTGAAATTCAGATGAAGTTATTGCATTCCATAAGCTCTTTATGAGCTCATTTCAGGATATAAATGCATTTATGAGGAGCCACTATTACAAAGTTGATAAGGATTGACCTTGGGGACACTTGTATACCTTTTTGAAGTCTTTTGAGGGGCTAAAAATGGCCTTATTGACTAACTCTGACCTAGAAGTTATTGCTAGCATTAATGATGCAGTTGGCATGTAAAAGCATAAATATGAGTTGAGGCCTCATTGTTAAGGAGTTCTTTTTCCTTTGGCTTGTTGTTTTGTAACTGTTCTTCTAAGTTCTTAACAAAAGGAAAGAGAGTTTGTAACCCATTTTCAAAGATATGTAGGTTCAAGACACCTTTTTATGTGATTTACAACTTATGCCTTGCACACTTGGTCTGTTATTGTGTGCTTAGTGTAGGTGTAGATTTCTGTGATATCATTTATCCTCAAATCTGTATTGCATGTTGGTGCTTTTATGCGGTATTCTCTCATATTTTCTTTGCAAATTGTCAGTTGTGTTTAATCAGTTTTCCATATTGTGAGAGATCCTTTCTCCTTTTAGAGACTGTTATTATAAGCCTTCTTACAAATTGATTATGCAGATATGATGAATTAGTGGGACTATGCAAAGAAGTATATGTTGCCTTTCTTATTGTATGTATGTTATATCTGTTGATCTCAGAACATAATTTTCTGGTGTATCACCCTTTAGGAGTTAGATTTATTTTTGTTCATCCTTCTACCTCTTTCCTCCAGAAAAAGTTTTAGTTTTAGGTGGTTTCAAGTGAGTTACCAGACAGGAAGTCGGCCTTCACTTGGAGATTCATTCCAGCTATAGGCTACCCACAACCTTGGGTTGTTTCCATGTTCCTCAAAATTTATCAAGCATTCATCAAACTTGGTTAGGGTGCAATTTTGAGAGTTAACAAGGCACTGATCAAAGCTTCCCTTGCTAACATGTTCTCCTTGAATTTATCCTTTTCATCAGTAGTAACCAGAGATAATTTGTTAGGAATGGTGTAAATCTTCTCAGTAATCTCCTAGTATTCATCTCCTATCCCCATCCATATTAGTTAGGTAGTCATCTAATCCTTCTATATCAGGTAGTTTCTTTCATCAAACTTCAGGCTCTCTTTCCTTATAGTTTCCATGACAGATCACCTTCAAGCGATCAAGCTTCTTCAAAGGGACTTGACTTTGATACCAATTGTTAGGCCCAAAAGGAGGAAAGCACACCTTAGAAAGCGGGTGAATCAATTGTATACATGTATAAAATTTATATTACTTACATATCTAAAATATAAATAGTAATGAAAGATCCACAACACATAATAAAAAACACCAATATTTGTTCGCGAGGAAACCTAGTTAAGGTAAAAACCTTGGTGGGAGTCAAACCTACTAGATAATTGTACTTTGTTAGATTTACTACCCAGTTAAGATAAAATGAATACAAAAATGGGAATGCACATGCATTCACGGGGCCCACTTCCTAGAGCACACTGCTCATAATACAATGATCTAGCCCTAAGTCAAGCTCACTGATCAATTCTGATAAAAATTCACAAGGGTGGACAAAATATCCAATAACTGAACTTACTTATAGCATCTTCATTTCCAATACAGTTCCAATGAGGTACAATCTCTTCCTCAAATATAGAATAAAAATGTCCTCGCATATACACCACAACCACACATCCACTGTAATCACAAAATGATTTCCCAATATATACATATTATAATGAATTTCATCAATAAGTTTGGCTAGGGCCTATACACAAAAATAATTTGAATATTATTCTGAAACTACAAGGTGATCTAAATCAAGTCGTCCAATACTTAGATAGGATCCAAAACAACATCCTCAAATATGCAACAACTTTGTCAAATCTGCGCCAAGAATCACAACATGCTACTCCACCATGTCATCTAAGACTTAAATAGAGAAATGCCAACACACTAGAAAATCACCACATGTGATCACCTTCAATTAATGTGATCCAACACCAAGGTCATAAAATGATCCACGAATACTAGCAAGAAACAAGAGTAACTTCTCGAATCTTCTCAACATCTCTAACTCATAATCCAAACTCATTTATACACTGAATACCAACAGCTAAGAATAAAGAACTGTGTCTCATTAGAAAGATAACTTTTTGAACTCTGAATCATGAAAAAAATAGTTGAGGAACCAACACTTAATCCAAAATACATCACCAACTTCACAACACCTGAAAAATCAACATCGATCCTCACCAAAGAAATAACTCAACCTTTGTCACAATAGGATCACTAAAATGTTGTCACTCATAGATCAATCTTTTCTCCCTTAAATTGTTACCCAAACTTCCGTATATCTTAGCAGACCAAATACAAACACATTTGAACTATACCTTACGATCGCAACCCAAGATATTCAACATAGAACTTGAACAACAAAAATATTCCTCACTAGAAATATTGAATACACTGTCTACAAAATCAATTAGTATGTTGACATCAATGACAAAAAATTAATGTGAGCACACACAAACACCAAACTACGACATGCTCAACAAAATTCCAACAATATAATGCTAATTATGGTCTTCCCTTTTCCTATAAATATTGAAGCAATTTATTAGATCACAAAATTTCTTTAGTGGTGAATCCCCCAAGGGATCAGTGTAGCTAACTCTAGAAATGATGATGTGAGTATGGTACTAAGGTCGTGCATAGTTGAATCACTATCCACAACTTATGTCCTTAATATGTCAGTTATCATCAAGTCTAAGATAAGTTAAAGTTCTCTATTATTTAGATCAAAGAGCTACATGATTGATTTTAATCCATCTAAACACTCACAATCGTAAAATGCTTGATAGTTGTTTTATTAATAGTTAAATGTGTCAAGGTGGTATATAAGGACACAATAGGGAGGTTTTTTATTTGATAGCTAATTATGTTATAGAAATACCTTTGCTAATCAAGATTAATTGTAACAAGGAATTATGAAGATAGCATTGACCAACATATGCCTTGTATACAAATTATATAAATCTAATTCTTTATTCCTTTTGAAATCAAGTGTGTAGTGTGTTCTAGTGATTCCCATTATAATTATCTAGATCCTTTATGAACCTAACATATGAAGTAATGACACATTAAATTTCTTTACATGTTAAATATTAAACATAACATGTCATATGAATACAAATGAAGTGAGGCGGGAAGATCTCTGCTAGGGTCTCGAAGGATGATAATGAAGGAGATGGTGATTCAAAGGGAGAGGACAATGATGGGGTAATAGGTTGGGCTCCTTCTCTTCTGGTTGGAGTGTAGTAGTTTCCTTCTCTATTGGGTTTGGGGTTTCTTTGGATGCCCTATTATTTTGGGTGATTGGGGATGTGCTATATTCCATGTTGTGTGGTCTCCTAATGCTTGTTTTATTTTGCTACCTTAGGCCTTATGGGCCTTTTGGTTGGGTGATTTCTCCAATATGGGCCTACTGGTCTTGTCTTCTACAACTAGTGTTTTACCTCTGTTATCTAGTGTGTCTAAGTTGCCTCTCCTTTATTTTTGACCATTTGGGTCTTTTTTTGTTGGGCTTCAAGTGTGTCTTGTTGTGTAGTGTTTTTGTGGAAGCCCTGCTTTCATTTTTCTGGGTGTTTTGTGGGTCTGGTTGCTTCAGGTCTTCTTCTTCTAGAGTCTTATAGAGCTGAATGTCACTCCTATTGAGGTGGTTTTTGGCTTATGGATAGAGATTCTCTATAGTTTTCAGTGGCATGGGGATGCTCCTCCCTTTTGGTGGTTGTCATTTCTTTGGCCACCTTAGCGTCTTGGTACCTTTTCCTCATTTTCTTTAGGGTGCATTTTTTTCTATTTCTTTCATCTTTTCCAATACTTCTACCCTCTCAAGTTTGGATGTTTTTGGTTCTCTTCGTCCACCCTACTTTCTAGTTTGTGGTTTCTTGGTGTCTTCCCCCTGACATTTGTATGTGGTCTTGCACTGGTTCCTTCTTCTTCCAGTGCTCCTACATTTTCATGTTTGGTAGTTTTCAGTTCCTTTTCTCCTTTTAAGTGGAGTGTTTTGTCTGCTCCAAACAGTTGTGGCTCTTTTCAAAAGCCCTTTGTTTTTACTTCTTGTGAATCGCTTTCAGCTTCTATTTTGACTTGATATTACTTTTTGTTGGGTTTGGGTCGTCTAATCCTGCTTTATCTAATGAGAACATGTCATATGCATACATGCACCAATTTAGTTGATAACAACTAGTCTAAAAGAATTAGAAAAAATAGAATTTGAAATGGCATGTTTAAATTTGGCTTTATTCAAGTGTTCCTTAAGATTAAACCAAGGTCAATCCTATCTAAAAGGAAATGTACATAAAGAATAAAATAATATTTTTTAAACACGGACCAAATATATAGAAATAAATGTAAATAAAAATAGATAAAATAATAATAAATAAAATAGATATTAAGATAATTATTAATAAGAATAAAATGAGCATAAATAAATACTAGCATACCTATGTTTAAATAAATCTATGTAGAAGACGCCAAGAGATATCATTATATCTATTTTTATTTATCCATAATTGTACTTAAAATAAATTAAATAACAAGTAAAATGATAGTTAGTAATAGTTATAGTAGTGTAATAATTTTTTTTTATGAAAAATAAATAACTAATATGGTATTTCGTAATCTAGTTATAGTAGTATAATTATTTTTTATATGAAAAATAATTGCATGCTAGGTGTAAATGAAGGGTATAGATTTGTACAATATTTTGATCCTTGTCCTCTAGCAAATATTCTAATTTCCTCGGCCTCAACATTTTACTATAAAATAAAACCACTAATTGAATGTAGAAAAACCTATAACATAGCAATTACATATTATCAAACCTTTATTTCAAATGAATAATCATTTTTTATAACAGTACACTTAATCATGTGGTCATCATTATAAGTATCTTATTTCATTAAATAAGTTAAAATATGTATTTATTGAAAATAAATTATCTAAAAACTTGGCATCATCTTGTTCATCGTACTTTAATATTCTTATAATTGTTATTGTAACATCCATAACTTCTTCCCCTACATCAAAATAAATAACCCAAGTCAAAGTGGCATGAGGTACTTGTCATTAAAGTAGATATTTATAATCACATTCAAGTTAACTCTTATCACAACTTTCACAATACCAATTATCATTGCCATTATTGTCTACCTTCTTTTTGGATTACCTACCCTCAATATTCAAGGGTTAAGTGATGGAATACAAATAAAATGCAATCCTAATTAAACTCTAACACTAATCATAAATGAAATCTAATCCCAAACATTATTGTAAGACTCTTTATGGTATTTGAATTATAAACCTAATCCTATAGCTAGCAGTATTTGAATCTTATAGCTAACCCAAAATGAATGATAAACTATCCTTAAATAAATAATAACACTGATGAAATTATAATCTTAAACCTAATTGAACCTATAACCTTATTCTTATACCTAACCCCAAATTAGAAACCCTACATTATTTAAATAATAACCAAATGAAATTGTAACCTAATCCTAATTGAACTTATAACCTTATTTTTATAGCTAAATGTAAATAAATGATCAACTTATTCTTAAATAAATAACATGTATGCAACTATAACCCTAATCCTATTTGAACATGTAGCCTTATTCATATATATATAACCCTCATTAAACCTTGTAAACAACCTTGATAGAATAAGAACCTTGTCGTAAATTAAATCCTAACCCTTAGTTTAAGATCTTTTTATTAGTGAAAACCATCCTCCTTCAAATATGATAGTTCTTATATCTATCAAAATAATCAATTTATACAAAATTCACTTTCACAAATATTAAATAGATTTCATAGAAAAAAAATTGAACTTAAATAAATTGAAAACTTACAAAAATAAAATTACAGTAAACACAATAAATTTATAATATACATTTCATAATTCTAATATTTCTATGAAATATTATCATTTTTATACAATTTTATTAATCCTTACTATTATTCATGTTGTTATTAACTAATCCTAAACATGCACCCTTAATATCATTAATATGTTTGATTTATATTTTCAATCCTAAAACTATAAAATTGGATAGAAAGGTATAAATAACTATATAGAAATCATCAATGTTCATAGTATATTGTTAGTGTTCATTGTTGGAAATCATTCACAGTATGCTATGTTTTGTCATTCATGTCAAATAGCTATCAAAACTCCTATCGGCATGAAGGAAGAGTTATTGGAAGAAGGAGGTCAACTGTGAGAAGCTGACCACTATCAGACATAAGGAAAATCACGCAACAGCAGACGAGGAAGAACAAAAAATGATTTATGGATTGATCGAGGCTATGTTTTTTATTAACCCTAAGATCAAAGGTCATGAATGAAGGACGAGTGAAGGAGATCGAAAGATAAGAAGCTTAAGGAACAAATTATAGAGATTTTTTAAGAAGTTACGAGGATGAATTAAGAAGAGAAGCAAATCAAAAGTAGAGAACATAGATTTAGAGCATAAGAGATCTGAAACGCTTTGGAAGGAAGTGCATATAGGTCATTACTATCTTGTGAAGAATCCTAACAGTTTCTACAAGGTATTGTAAATCCCTTAACCAGGTAGTCTCTAACATGACTGATAAGTTCATATTATGTGAGCTTTTTATAAATCCTTTAACAAGGTGAACATCATATAGGTGGGATTAAATCTATTAGCATAGTAGTCTTAATAGGACTATAGATACAATTAATAATGTATCGATCACTCCCAATCATGTGAGTCACTCGAAAGGTGACATATTGTAAGCCCTAACCGGAAAAATATTTTTATACAGTGAAGAGTTGTGCGTGCCATCCCCACCACAGTTTTTCCCTCTAACCAAGGGTTTGTGTATGAACAAAAATATATGTTAGGGGTGTGTGAATCTGTTTATGTGTTACTTTTATTTAGTTTATGATTTTAAGTTACAACATATCAGTAATACTATCAACACTATTAGTTGATGTTTAAAGGATTATGTATCAGAGCTTATTTATCTAGAGGGAAAGTTTAACAACTTGAGAATAGATCTTGAAGTATGGAGAGATATAAGAGAGAGAAGCAAATGGAAGAAGCCCTAGAAAAAGCCTTATCACAAGTTGAAGATCTAAAGAAGAAGTTGAGACACTCATTCGCCAAAATGAAGGAACTGTTAGAAAAGTTGTAGATAACACTAGATAACATTGAAGAGGTATAAAAATATAATACAAACACGGAAGAAGCTGATGCAGCAGTAGAAGAATTGTTGGTAAGGAACACTGCCCTAGAGGATGATCTAATAGTAGCCCAAAAGGAACTTGAAATTCAAAGCATAAGGATGACTAGAGTACTGGAAAGATGCAAACAACAGAAGATGCCAAAAAATACCTTGAAGATGAAAAAGAAAATCTTGAGAAATATGTCAAAGAAAAAGATGCTATCATTCAGAGGTTACAATAGGAGAACAACACATTGAAGTAATTTCTACATGGTACAAATAAAGAAAATAGGCTGATATTGAGAAAGACTTTGAAGAATAGCCTGAAAGTTGAGAAAGAGGTTAGTGAAAGACTCACTAGGTTTGAGCTAAGCATGCAGAAGGTGGATGAACAATTAAAAAATTAGAGAAGAACAAGAGACAAAACTGGACTAGGATATACCAGTGACACCAAATTTTAAATCGGTGAATCATCAAAATTGGTAACAGAGAATCTATCACAAGAAGAAAAGGATCCTATCAGTACACATGGTAAGAAACCTACTAAACCTACATGTTACTTTATGTGATAGAAATTAGACCTACCAAGAACAACACTAAAACATCCAAACATTAGAGTTAGCCATTAGAAACAAGATTCAAAGGGTTAACATTCTTTAAATGAACTCTAAACAAGAACTTCCACCACAACCTCCGATGAGCCAAAGAAGGGAATCCAAGCCTTGTTGATTTTCTCTTAGAGAAGTATGTGGATGTGCTCTCCCAACACAATAACTAAATCTCACTAGAGATTTTAAATGCAAGCTAAAAGGATGAAGAACTCAAGAGCGAGTATAAGGAACTTAACTCAAGCTTTCACCATGATTGAGAATGAGAATGCAAACTAAGGTAAGATTGATATGCATGATAAAATGAAACTAAGATTAATTCCATTAATCCTAAGATGTGATTTCTAGATTCAAACTTGAAATGTGAGCATGAAAATATGAAAATGAACTAAAAATGTTAAAATCCTTAAGAGATTCTAAAGCTAAACTAGCATGATAACAATGCAAAAGTGAGAGATTGATTTTCTCTTGGAAAGAGTGCTATTTATAGGATTTTGGAGGGAAGGGAAGGGATTGGATGAGGTGGAGCACATGTGGCATCCACATAGATGCCACATGGAGAATACAAGGGAAAAAGAACATGCCATACAAAAGTCAAACTCAAGCCTTTAAGGTTTGAGTGGCTCAAGGTTGCTCACATATGTCTGAGAAAACCTTGGAAAATGAAGTGGGGGACCAAAAGTGGTTGCATTTAAGGAATTTTGGTGGCTTCCTTGGGATGAGTTTCTCACACATGTGTGAGCAACTCATTAGCACTAAAAAGGTGTAGGAATCACCTTTTTAGCCTAATAAGTGAGATTAACTAAGAAGTAGGTTTATTAGGGTGAATGTGATGGGAGGAAGGGTAGGTTTCTAGGTGGGGTTTAAGACAAACTCAAATTAAATTCAAATTAATCAAGGTTTAGAATATTTTTAGAAAATGTGAGGAATAAATAAATTAGAATTTATTTAAAAGGGGATTTATGGAGGCCATGTATTAAAGAAAATTTAATACATTAGAAAGGTATAGTATCTAAATTAAATTTAAATACTACAGAGAATGAACTATATTTAATTAAATAAATTTAATTAAAATAGAAGAACATAACCGATATAGTTAATTAATTAAAATCAACTATAATGTTACATGAATATTAATTAAATTAATATAAGGATGATTTTTAACTTCTATATTTTTTCCCCCTTTGATGCGGTGTCGAAAGTGGCATCGCATTAAAGAAAATAAAATAAGATCGCCCAGAAGGACCAAAAAGACCTAGGGTGATGATGGTAAAGGAGTGTGCCCCCTCAAGAAAATAATAGAAAAAATGGTTTTTTTAAAATTTTCTTGAAAAAGGAAGAAAGCGGGAGAAAGACAAATTGCTTAGAATGTTCAGAAGAATCAGAGAAAAAAGTTGGGACCAGGACGGAAAAATGGGGACCAAGATAGGAAATGGGTCCCAAGGGGCCTATAATTAGTCCATTGGGGCCCGGGAGGAAGTCATTTTCACTCATAAAGAGCTAAAAGACAAGACAAGAGAGAAGAAATGACAGACATACAGGCCCATTCGTAGCTGGGAGAGCACCTGAGGACCTACCAGCGACCTGCATACATAGGTTTTTTGGTGATTAGTTGAAGCCTTCCTTGTCCTTTATGTTTTTTTAAATTCAATAGTGCCTTTATGACGCCCTTAAGGTGCTAAAAAGTAGCCTGTAGCGGAGACGGTGATCGCTGGATCACCCTCTACATAGATGGTGATTGACAGGTCATCGTCCCCATAAATGACTGATATGGGATCAACATCTGAGAAGATGGGGATTGTGAGATCATTGTCTGCAAGGGTGAGAGGGAGAGGAAAAATAGAGCAAAGACGATGAAACTAGTTTTCCGTCTATGCAGGAAAAAAAGGCGGCGGCCTAAACCGTTGTCTCCGCAGATCGACGTCTGTGCAGATCCACCGTGTGTGTGGGGAATTGACATCTCCGCCGATTGACCTAGAGATGGATGAAAAGGAAGAAAAATCTTAGCAGAAGGGGGTTCAGGGGGCATTTTTGATGCCCCAGACTTGGAAAGAAGGTTAACTAACATGGATAACTATGGGTGTAGGAGGACATGATATCATTCTAAGCGAGGGAGTGTTATCCATTCATGATGGTGCTAGCACAAGACCTCATGGCAGAGGAGTGGCGACACGTTGCACTATGTAGCCTAGAGCATGTTCATCTCTGGCCTCATCTTAGAGTGAATAATGCACTCATGTCGGCATTGATCGAGAGGTGGCACAACACCACATTGAGCTTTCACTTCCCCATAGCAGAAGCTACTATTACTCTACATGATGTGTGGAGGATTTACATGGTGTCAATTTTAGAACTAATTCTTGAGTACTGCTACAAGGGCTCAGAACCTTACATGGAGATGAAATTTGACAAACCATTCAGGGAGATTCCCACCACACAACAGTGGATGTCATGGATGGGGGCTTTGGCAGTGCGGCCACGGTTGTGGCAGGTGGCACTATATCTGGCAGGGTTGATTGAAGGACACATGATGTTAGATCTTGCAGGTGATTGATTTCCTATTGGTTGGGTTTGAGTCCTCACAAACATGGTGGAGGATGAGGGGGAGCAGTACTACTAGGGATACACCATCCTTAGGCAGTTGTACTATGATTTGCACATGAGCATATACTGTAAGGGTAGGGCACTGGCACTAGGGTGTACACTATTATTAGTGTGGCCATGGGAGCACATTTTTTTCATACGCCCTATCAGGTCACATGACACAAGAGAGGCTTAAAATCCTTTTCCTACAGGTACAGACCTCCTATCAGCTACAAGTTGACAGACTCAATAAGATACTGGCACCGAACCATAGATGAGATGGGTGAGATAGAGTTGTGAGGCCTGCCCCAGCCTGACATAGATTAGCATTATATTTTCACTTATATGATCTCTTTTCAATGTTGATTTTGCTATTTTCAGACTATTGGGATACATGTAGATTCTTTATAGATCTGTTGAATCCTTTTTCTTGTATGCAATGCCTAATTATGTATTCAGGAAATCTATGTGATACTCTATGTTTGAGATGCAGATTTATGTTTAGGACTTCGTTTTGATGGTTCAGTGTGTTAGATTAGTATTTGACTATTAGATAGTATCAGTATGTAGATTTATTAAGAGTTATGTTTATACATGTGGAATAGATGCAAATATTGTTAAGTTGAATGAATCTTTGGTGCAAGTGTGAGTGAATGTGTGTTCAAATTATATTATGTATTATATTATATTTTTGTGTTGATTTATTGGACCTACTGATGTGTGCAATGAGTGTGCAGGAAAATTGACCATGATCCTAATCAGGGATTTAGAAATGGACCTATGTGAAAATCGTGATGCTAACGTCATGTCTATAAAAAGAGACATGGACCTTGTTGTATTGTATTTTTTCATAAAAGTGTGGTGTATGATTGTAATTTATTTAATTAAGTAAATGTGTAATAAGTCATGCTCATGTGAAATTGTTGTGTCACTTAACACATGTGCACTCTATGTGTTGGCATGGCTAGTGAATGTGACTAGCATAGGCTTAAATTTATCTAAGAGTTACCTAGTATAGTCCCAATGCTTACCCTAAGGTTTAGGAAGATAAGATTTGGTCAAGAGAGATTAAATTGAGTCTTGAGGGTTGGATTTTCGAGAGTTAACCTTGGGTGGAGTTTAGGAGGGTCATTTAGGATCCTAGGGAGTAACTAGGGTCAAAACTAACCACCTGACTTGGCACCTTAGGGGTTAGGGGTCATTTTCAGCCCATTAAGAGTCTTGAAACTCATTTATGACTCCCCTAAAGTCTCCATTTTGGGAAGTGGCGAATTTGGAGAGTTGGAAGACTTTGGTTAAGCCATCCCTTCTTTCCTTACAAACATTTGAGTCCATTTATGAAGAAGGCAAGTGGGGAGAGTAAATGGATTAGAATCTTCCCTCCATTTATGACTCTTGATATTTTAGAAGGAATGCCTATATAAGGAAGGCCTTAGAGGGAGTTTTGGGTACACACCCACTCTCTACTTTTAGAGACAGGCTCATTTTTGTAGGATTAAGTCTTGAGAGGAGGAAGGATGAGAAGGAGAAGCTCTTCACAAACCACCTTGCATTTTCCATAGCTGGGATTTGAGGTGATTTTTTTTATTATCATAGTTAGAGTAGTCTTTGCTTGCATTTGAACTTAGCTTGAGAAATCTATGAATGGAGTTTATGTTATTGTTTTTAGCTTCATGGGTTTTCATGGAGTTTATGTGTTGAGTCTTGTATTTTATTTTATAATTGATTGTATATGGGGTTCTTCAAGGCTTATTCACCCTTGGGAGGGTTGGGTAACCTTGATGGTGTGAAAGTTAGTGATCTACCCAAGTAGTGTAGAGTCTCCCATGTGTGGAGGGATGTACATGGGTATATGGGTGCCCATGATGCCAAGAATTCTCAAGGAATTTGTGGTTCATAAGAAAAATTGGAAGGCTTGAAGCCATAACTTTTTTTGTGAAAGAAAGGTAAATTTACTCCAGTTGCCATTGTAGGGCATGGAGGTGAAGGGTAGAAATTTGTTTATGAGTCCATGTGTGGCCATGGAACAAGATTATATATGTGGTACTTAGGAATGTTGAGCCCATGTGTGGCCTATTCCTAGTGTATGTATTTTGTATTATTGGCTTTCTCCTCTTGTGGTAGTGCTCT
>MU227805.1:3331376-3374007 GCA_018584345.1 Thuja plicata
AACTTTACCCAAGAGTTACCTAGTATAGTCCCAATGCTTACCCTAAGGTTTAGGAAGATAAGATTGAGTCAAGAGAGATTAGATTGAGTCTTGAGGGTTGGATTTTCGAGAGTTAACCTTGGGTGGACTTTAGGAGGGTCATTTGGGATCCTAGGGAGTAACTAGGGTCAAAACTAACCACCCCACTTGGTACCTTAGGGGTTAGGGGTCATTTTTAGCCCATTAAGAGTGTTGAAACTCATTTATGACTCCACTAAAGTCTCCATTTTGGGAAGTGGCGAATTTGGAGAGTTGGAAGACTTTGGTTAAGCCATCCCTTCTTTCCTTACAAACATTTAAGTCCATTTATGAAGAAGGCAAGTGGGGAGACTAGATGGATTAGAATCTTCGCTCGATTTATGACTCCTGATATTTTAGGAGGAATGCCTATATAAGGAAGGCCTTAGAGGGAGTTTTGGGTACACACCCACTCTCTACTTTTAGAGACAAGTTCATTTTTTTAGGATTAAGTCTTGAGAGGAGGAAGGATGAGAAGGAGAAGCTCTTCACAAACCACCTTGCATTTTCCATAGCTAGGATTTGAGGTGAGTTTTCTGATTATCATAGTTAGAGTAGTCTTTTCTTACATTTGAACTTAGCTTGAGAAATCTATGAATGGATTTTATGTTATTGTTTTCAGCTTCATGGGTTTCATGGAGTTTATGTGTTGATTCTTGTATTTTATTTTATAATTGATTGTAGATGGGGTTCTTCAAGGCTTATTCACCCTTGGGAGGGTTGGGTAACCTTGATGGGGTGAAAGTTAGTGATCTACCCAAGTAGTGTAGAGCCTCCCATGTGTGGAGGGATGTACATGGGTACATGGGTGCCCATGATGCCAAGAATTCCCAAGGAATTTGGGGTTCATAAGAAAAATTGGAAGGCTTGAAGCCATAACTTGTTTTGTGAAAGAAAGGTAAATTTACTCTAGTTGTCGTTGTAGGGCATGGAGGTGAAGGGTATAAATTTGCTCATGAGTCCATGTGTGGCCATGGAACAAGATTATATATGTGGTACTTAGGAATGTTGAGCCCATGTGTAGCCTATTCCTAGTGTACGTATTTTTTATTATTGGCTTTCTCCTCTTGTGGTAGTGCTCTTTCACCCCTTTGTTTCAGGTCTTTTGGAGACCTATGTATATCCTTGGGTATCGGGCATTTTTCTTATGTTCCTAATTTTACTTTTGTGGTTATTATGTGTGTATGTATCCTGGTTCAGTTTTGGATCCCATAGCTCGGGGTGGCCTTGTAAAGGCCTAGGTTGGGAGGTGAGCCTCCATGTTCAACCTTGATGTTCTTGCAGGTTCAGAGAAAGCTTCTGAAAGTTTAGCCGAAGTCTTGGTGTCTTGGATGAAATTTCTACCTTAAAGTCTTTTTATGTTCAAGCTTCTCCCTTGTAAAATTTGAAAAGGGTTTTGGAAATTGTAATCTTCTTGTATTTTTGGAATTAGAGTAGGTTTATTTATATTAATAAAATATTTATTTGGACCTTTATTTAAAATTATTGTTATCAAAATGAATTTATAGTTGTTTTACTTAATATAGTGAACCTCAAGAACTATTACTCTAATTGATGTTGTGATTCTATATTGATCTTTCAATTAATTTAATTTGCAAAGGTTTAGAAAAGATTTCATTTCCTATAGTTGATATAACATGTTTAAATGAAATTTTTAAGTTCAATAGGTTAAGGTTTTATTGCCCAGATTTTGGAGCATGACAAGAGTGGGCACCCTATGCAAGGTGTGAAATATCATGAGGTCACCAGGACCCATAACAACATGTATATGTAGAGGATGATTATTATGATTCATAATAGCTTAGATTTGTTCAGACCGACTATTGGCTCATAGGGTGCACATCATATGTGGTACATAGATATATACCTTCTAGAGTTCTCAGACAGCTAGGGAAACTTCAACATTTAGTGCTAGATGGGTTCCCACATTTGTTGGTGACTCGAGAGGTTAGGAGTATATGGGGGATAGGGGTAGGTCTATGGGGATCTAGGGGATCTTGGCTCAAGATGACAAGAGTTGCTTGGATTGGGGCTCAAGAGTCACTTCACGGTGCGGGAGTAGACCCTGTGTACAAACAGTGGTGGGTCACGCATAGGCTACTCAGATTGACTATACTAGGCGTGGTGTAGATAGATGAGTAGTCGGTCGGAGAGGAGTAGGGTGGTGGACAACAAAGGGATGAGGAGGATGGGGGAGATGGAGGAGATGGAGGAGGAGCCAGAGGGAGGAGAGTTTGACCAAGGGTAGCCATCTTGAGGTAGCGACGATAGGTACAAGTGCCAGCAGGCTGGATGCCACCAGTCATCCCAAATGTACAAGGACCATAGGTACAGGGGCTATAGGTACATGGATAGGGGCTACCAACAGGACACATATCCCAAGAGGTGCATGATACCATGGTTGTAGAGTAGGATATCCTACAGACAGAGTTGAGGAGAGTACAAGGGCTTCTAGCCACATCTTAGGATACGTAGAGTCACTAATACATTTGGTACCAAATTGCAACGGCAGTGCCGTTGCAGTTTTTCCTTCACAACCTTGTCATCGTTGCAATTGCGACGATGACAAGGTTGTGATGGAAAAACTGCAACGGCACTGTTGTTGCAATTTGGTACCAAATGTATTAGTGAGTAGTGTACATGCAGAGCTGAAAAGGGTACAAGGGAAACTAGCCACCTCTTAGGCCACAAAGAGAATCTCACAGATGGAGTTGACCTGTGTACAAGGGGTGTTAGCTGGGGAGACTGTCCAAGAAGATAGTGTGCAGAGAGCATTGGATATGCTACAGGCACGAGTAGACAAAGGAGAGTTCTCCATAGAGGGACAGGATGAGGAGACCCTAAGAGTAGAGTAGGCTAGCATGAATAAGAAGATAGCAGCCCTCACAGTGCAATGAGATTTCATGTAGAGACCTATCAAGAAGAGCGGGATATAGCTCGACAATTGGTCATAGCAGGGAGGATGTCACAGGTATTGACTGAGGCTTTCGTAGGTCATAAAGAGTCAAAAAGAGAAGGTAGGGAGGCTGCATATTATATAGGATTATATTATGATGTAGTACTGGAGGAGAGGTGGAAACCCACCTATATAGAGTGGACTCATTCATAGAGTACATGCAGAGCCTCTTAAGGATTAGTGGGGATGCCACCCTGTCCATCTAGACAGGGACGGGGTACGGGACCATTGCAACCACCAGCATGATTCAACAGACTATTTTGATACATATTTTTGTAGTTTTGAGATGTATGTGTATTTATGATGTATAATGGACTGATGTACTATAGACTGGGCACTTTTGAAATATATGGAAATTTATTATGGTGGACCTGTCTTTTGTTATGAATGTTTTATGATTCTATATGTATATTATTTTATGACTAATATGTAGGATGTGATGAATTCATATGATTATGCTGACCTATATGTGTTGCAAGGATGTGATGCATATGATGGTTAATGATGTACATGTTTAATGCTTATAGATGGATATTTATAATGGATTTTATGTTTATACATGTAATGTGATGTTATGTTAATGTGATTAATGATTAATGAATATTGATTAATAAATGGATAATAAATGCAAAAGTGTGTAATCTATAATGATTAATGAATATGACTATAATCGATAATAGATTAACAATGCAAATTTTAATGGTTAATGATTAATGAGATGACCTAATGGATAATGGATTTGTAATGATTAATGATACACAACTAGATGCAATAAATGCAATGATAATGAAATGAATGTAACTAAATGGAAATGTAAGAAATCTAAATTAATGCAATGAAATGTAAATGCAAAAGATGAAATGCAACTAATAATGAAATGCAAAATGATAATGTAATGAAATGACGTGAAGGAATGCAATTAAAATGGGGAATGAAACTAAATGAGATGAACATAAGAGATGTAATTAATCCAACTAAAATGATAATGAGATAAAAATGAATGCAACGAAATGATATGAATGTAATGCAAAATGTGACACATGAGAACAATTTTTTTGTGTGTGTCAATCAGGTCTGATAGGTTCACTTAGGTAGCTGGATAGGGGAAATAAACATGAACCTTGCCAAGAGAAAAATACAAAATGCAATATGACCTAACTATAATGCAACTTAAATACATGATTTGCATGGGATTTATAGTATGTGAATGTTGGAGAGCACACCCTAGTTTGATTTTTCAAGAGGAGGTATGCACCATGTGTTAGAAAACACAAGTGACATGGTTTCTTTGCGTGGACTAGACTCTCAGACAAATAGGTTGTTAGGAATAGGGATGAAAGATATCAGGAATGATGGAACCTATGAAATGTTACTCATGAGGAGACCTAGTACACCCAAATCTTTTTAGGGATTTGGTATGCATGAATCCTACCCCCAGTGAGGCATACATAGGCACAACTGAATATCAAACATAAATGCAATAACAATCTATGAAAAATAGATCATACCACAAATGACATATATTTCAATAGGCACTTTCCATGATGGACCAAGAAATGAAAGATCAAAGCATCCATGAGAAGGACACATTGAAACACAAGATAAAATAAAAAAATGGCATCCTCACCAAGAACTCATTCAGTCCAAAAGTTCTTGCCATGAAAAAAATTGACATGATGATTGATTGAGAAGACAACATCTGAATGATGCATTCTGATGGGAAAAAATTGATTGCTTGTGAAAATGGGGATTCACTGGCAATTTCTTGTGAATAGAATAAAGCTAAGAAAGTCAATTTGTATGTTGATTTGGTGAAAACGTTCACGATCACTATGTCTGGAATAAAGCTCAGTGTTATGGGGTAATCTCAGTCCTGCGGGAATGTGATATTATTGTGAAAGTGGAAATTAATTAGAAGAATACCTCCATAGATATGGGTAGTGAATTTATTATGGAGAGGCAATGGATGCTGCCAAAAAGGTGGTCAAAATAGATGGTGGATCTAACTACACATAGTGTCTGAGACATGTTTTTACCATGGTACTTATCCATTGCACCACCAAAGTGGTTTTGACAAATGGATGGATTTTATTTATCTTTCTCTTTTTGCTTCTTTTTTTTTGTTTTGTTTTTTTTTATTTTTTATTTTTTATTTTTTTAGGACTTTTGCAATGTTTTTGGATTTTCTTCTTTTCTGATTTTTATTTTTATTTTTTTAGTTTTCTATTGTACAACGAACTGCTGGAGGATCAAGCATAGAAATACTTGATTTGTAATATATTTATAGGATCAAGTAATGTATCTCCTTTTGTTGTTGCAATATGATAAGCTTCAGACCCAAACTTTGTTGTGATTATGAAGGGCCCCAACCAGTTAGACTCAAATTTTCCTTTCTTTTCACGGTTCTGGAAGTTCTTCATGTTGTGCTATAGGACGAGATCACCAACCTCAAACTAGCAAGGTTTGATCTTATTTTTTAACTAAAGGCAAAGGCAATATTGATATACGTGGAGGTGATTTAGGGTATTGAGGAATCTCTCATCAAGGAGTTCAAGATCTTGCAAGCAAGCAACTCTGTATTCTTCTTCAGACAATAGATTCTTGAGAGAAATTTTGAGCGAAGGGAGCTCAATTTCAATGGGTATAACAACCTCAGTAACATATACAAGGGTAAATGGAGTGGCTCCAGTGGGGGTATGGAAGGAAGTGCGATAGGCCCAAAGGGTAGGATTAAGGTGAAGGTGCCAATCGTGGCCAGCATTATAGACTATTTTCTTGAGGATTTTAAGGATAGTTTTATTCATAGCCTCTGCTTGACCATTACCTTGCGGGAAATACTTGGAGGAGGAATGATGGGTAATGATGAATTTTCTACACAACTCTAACATCCTTATTTTTAAAAGGTCATCCATTATTAGTGATGATTTCTTGAGGAATACCATAGTGATAGATAAGGTAGTTCAAAATAAATTTGAAATTTGTTTTCTAATAGTATAGCTAAGAGGAACATCTTCGACCCACTTGGTAAAGTATTCAGTGGCAGTTAGGATGTATTTATGGCCATTGGAAGAATTGGGGAAAATATGGCCAACTAGGTCTAGGCCCCAGCAAGAAAAGGGCCAAGGGGTGATGGTGGGCTGAAGGGATTGGGAGGGAGCGTGTATCAAATCATTGTGCTACTGAAAAGTCACACATTTCTTTACATAGTTATGGGCATCCTTCTCCTTTGTAGGCCAATAGTATCCAGTGCGTAACATTTTTTTGGCCAAGGTGAGCCCACTAGAATGGGCCCCACAAATTCCTTGATGTACCTCCTTCAATGATGTTTGTGTTTCATCAAAATTCAAACACCTTAAAAGAGTTCCATCGAAGTTATTTTGGTATAGGGTATCACCGAGAATCATGTAATAGGAAGTATAGAGAATGAAGGTTTTTCGTTGATTAGGAGTTAAGGCAAGTGGGGTTTTTCTATCATTAAGGTAGGAATAGATTTATTGATACCATGGGGAATTAGGATCAGCAATTTCACACACCATTTTAGTTTTTGGTTGGTCACAGGCAAGGACCGTAAGATTCTCAATGAGAAACTCACACCGTGCACTATGTTCTGGCATGGTAATCATGGAGTACTCGATGATAGCCATTGCATCAGCTACTTTATTGTTTGTGTGAGGAATTTGTTGGAAGACCGAGTCAGTGAAATGTTGTCTAAGGTCTTCACTTGTGCGGCGATAGGGAAGCAGTTTATCATCCTTCATTTGATATTCATCTAGAACGTGTCTGATAACCAATTGTGAATTGCCTAATACTAACAAATTGAGAATTTTCATTGTATAGCCTGACAAATTCCAAGTACAAGGGATTCATATTCTATAATATTGTTGGTACAAGGAAATTGTAATTTGTAGGACTTGGGGATGAGATCCCCTTGCGGTGTAAAAAATAAAAGATTCCTGCTACTGATCCTTTCTGAGTAAAGGATCCATCGAAATAAATTTTCCATGGGATACTCGGGGCAAGATTGAGGACTGACTCATTTGGAAAATCTATGATTAGTGGATGCTTTCTATCAACAGGTGCTTTGACTAACTGATCTACAATGACTTGTCCGTTTATAGCTTTCTAATCCACATAAGCAATGTAAAACTCATTAAGGATCATAACCCATTTCGTCATACAGCCAGTAAGAGCATCTCTTGACAGGAGATACTTGAGTGGATCAATCTTAGAAATAAGGTGAATCTTATGATTAACCATATAATGTCATAACTTCTATGTGTGGAAGAAAACAACCAAACATATCTTTTCAATGAGGGAATAATTCAACTCATAACCAACAAGTGTCTTGCTGAGGTAGTAAATTTCTTGTTCTTTTCCAGTGTCATCTAGTTGTGCCAAAAGAGCACCTAATGCAACCTTTATGGAAGATATGGACAAAATCATAGGACAGCCAGCAACAGGTGGCACCAACAAGGGTGGATTAGCTAGATATCCTTTTAGTTTCTCAAATGATTTTTGACATAGGAAATCCCATTGGAACTTGATATTCTTGTGCAGAAGATGAGAAAAGGGATGTACTTTATATACTAGCTATGACATGAATCTCTTGATAGACTGGAGCTTTCCTTGTAAGCTATGCAACTGTTTCAATGTTTTAGGTGGTGGCATCTCTAGGATGGCTTTTACTTTCTTTGGATCCACTTATATTTTGTGTCGTGACACAATGTATCCCACCAACTTACCAAATTGTACTCTAAAGACACACTTCTTAGGATTGCCTTTTCTTTTCCTTTGGATTGATCAACTAGTGTCTATGATGTCTTTTCTATAGAAAAGGAGGTTTGTTGTATAGGTGTTTCTTTCTCGATAGGTCGACTGAACTCATTCAATGGAAAATAATTTGATTGTTTTCCTTCTAGTCTCTTGTAGTATTGAAATGTTTCAGGATCTCCTCAAATCGTGATCTCTCTACCGTGATGTGGAAACTTGAGGCATTGATGGTAAATAGAGGGTACACCTTTGATTGCATGTATCCAGGGTTGACCCAATAAGATGTTGTATGGTAGATCCAGGTCCACCACATGAAAACAAGTTTCAATTAGGGTCAGGCCCACTTGTAGAGGTAGTGTGATCAAACCTTTGCTTTCTCATTCTCTGTCATCATAAGCCTTTATTTTGATTCTCTTGTCCACATCTAGGAGGTCCTTAGAAAGAACAATGTCTCGAATCATTTTCAATGTACACAAATTTAGGCCAGATCCACCATCTATAATGACTCGTTTGATTTTAGTGGATTGGATTTTGGTTTCAACGTGGAGGGACTTATTATGGTGAAGGTCAGGACCACAGAAGTCCTTGTCAATAAAAACAAGATGCTCTTGTGCAGCTAAATTACCAATCATAGCTTGGAATTGGGAAGCATTGATATTTTTAGGAACATGGGATTCATTCAGAGAATTTTCAAGAACTTCTTTGTGAAAAAGTGAGGTACGCAGAAGTTCCAGGATGGATATTTGTAGATGTCTTTCCTAACTAGGCCAATAGGTCATAACATGAGGCAGGTTGGGTAGTAGTAGATAGTTTAGTTGGTCAGTTTGTAGATGTAGATGGATTATTAGTGGCTTGGATAGTGACTCTGGGTCTACGCATGGTAGCATTGCAATCGACAGCTTTGAGAATCATGGTGTTGACACGGGTTTTAGATGCTTTGATATGTCCTCAAAGAGCATCAAAGCCAAAGATATAGTTTTCTTCTAGACTTCCACATGTTCAATCATTGCATGTGATGGTGTTTGTGGAGTAATCATATGGGATCGTGTTAGATCCATTGTTTTGATTATGTTGCAGAAAAGGTTCATTGTAGACTTTTAGCTTTGCATTGGATGAGGAAGCATTCTTGCCTTCAACTTCAATTTTTCCATCATTAATAAGATCTTGCATAAAGTGTGTCAATTTCATGCACTTCTTGGTATCATGTCATTTAATGCGATGATAATCACAATATTCATTCTCTTTATACCAAGCAGGCTTGGGTTGATTCTTATCGAAAGGATGAGTATTTGGATAGACTATCATTCCTTGACCAACAAGCTATTTAAAGATCACATACAATGGTTCTACCAATGCTGTGAACTATCATCGTTATCGATTGTTGTTATTACCGTTGTTGATGTGGTTGTTGTTGTTGCTATTATTTTTATTGTTGCGAAGGAAAAAATAATATTGATTGCATGGTTGAGATTGTTGTTGTTGATTGTTATTATGATTATTGTTTTTATTCTAATTCTAATTGTTGTTTTGACTATTTTGATTCTGATTGTTGGTGTGATTGTTTTGATTATTGTTGTTAGACACCAAAAAATTTTGAACATGTTTAGCATCAATAACTCCATCATTGACAACTCCTTTTTTTTACTCTAGAATTTTGGTTTGTTATTGTTGGAAGGAGTATAGTGTTTGATTCTACCTTTTTGCAAAATCCCATCTTAGATGTCTTTTCCCTTCTTGACAAGAGATCCAAAGGTGTCAGGTGAAGCCTTTTTCATTTGGAATGACATCTCAGAGACCAAGTTCTTTGTGAAGATATCAATCAAGTGATTATCTGGTACTTTCCATGGCATACAATTTGTGATATGTCTCCATCATTTTAAGAAGATAGCATAGGTTTCACTATTCTTTTTCTTGGTATTGCACAAATCGCTGAGTGTCGCTTGATGTTCAATGTTATACAAATATTGTCCAACAAATTTCTCTGTGAGATTAGAGAAAGTAGAGATTGAACCATAAGGAAGGGCCATGAAACATTCTAAATATGTGCCTCCAAGAATCCTAGTGAATAGTCTCTTTAGGTCATTTTTGTTGTAGGCAACTTCTTGATAAGCAATGTACAATTCTTTGAGATGTTGTAGAGGACATGTCTCTCCCTTGTATTTCTCAAATTTAGGGATCTCAAACTTTGGAGGGAATGGTTGTATCGTGATAGACTTGTCGAATGGATAGGGACAAATCTCATCAAAGGAAAACTCCTTTTTGCCCCCATTCTGCAAACCATACACAATATTTTTGACCTCATTAACTTGCTGGGCTAAATATGGAGCATTGCGCATAGTATATTATGACCCATAAGCTTTTCCTCCTCCAAATTATGCAGTCAAAAACCTACTTGAGGTCATACCGACTATGGGAGGGTTTATGTATTGGTAAGCTCAAGATGTATTGATTGTAGACATCTTCATGCCAATTTTTGGGAATGTAGATGATGTAGATTTAGGCATGGAGACCTGCCTATGTTTTTGACATTAGCACTTGCACCTTGAGAGGTATTCGTTGTCGTATGAGTGTTATTGTGTGAAGTCATGTTGGGAAAAACACTTAGGATATATTAGATTTGTTCATTGGAAATTGGATTGTTGATGCGGTTGTTGATAGGGGTGTTGACGTGGGAAATGATGTAGAAGGATCACTAGCAGCTGATTTACCAGTGTTCCATGATGATGTTGCATTCAAATTGGAGGTCGTGATCGTGATTGCAGCAGTCGTAGCCTTAGAGATGTTATGAGTGAGAAGTGATTCATCAAAATCAGTGGGCACTTTAATGCCATTTTGAATGAGGTTCAAGAATATTTCTTAGCTATTTTGACTAATGGTCATTTCAACCATTTCTAGGTTATATGGATCCCTAAGAAAATCATTCACTTGTGTAGGTCTTTCTTCTTGATCCACTAACTTAATTTCTTTGGATGCATTGGTTATGTCATCCATTTGTGTCACATGGCATTGAAAGAGCTATTTAGCAAAAGGATTCTCTACTTCAAAGGAAGTGTTGAGTGTTGCACGCCTCATGTTTCTAGCTTGGGATCAAGTAACTACCATATAATGACAAACTTAGAAGAATGGAAGATGGGAAATGCAAGATTGAAAGATGAAAGTGGATGGATCAAACACCTTGTTCTTGGATTTATTAGATGTTGATTGATTGGATTGGATTGATTCTTGATTAAGGATTGATTGATGATTGATTAAGGATTGACTGATGACTGGTTTTGATTTAAAGGTTTTAGAACAAAACCTAGGTATAACAAGACCTTGTGATGATACACACACAAAGGGATTTAAATTGGATAATATATTTTTCTACTTGAAGATATACTTATGATCTCAAGAAAAATAGGATATTACCAATGGATTTAAATTACTTGAGACAAACTAGTGGTCTACAAGCAATGTTGTGTTTGTCTAAGGATGAAAGTCTGCAATACTTTTGATTAAGTTCGTCCAATCTAAGAAGGGTTTGATTTGGTTTTGATTTGATTTGAAGTCCAAATAGGTTTAATTTAATGCTTTGAGAGAGAGGGTGATGTTTGATGATGATGGAAGAATGAGAGATTGATTTTAGAAACAAGAGGTTGATCTAGTCATATTGCTCAAGGGCAACAAAAGCACAATTTATGTGATATTTGGACATGAAGTTGCAAACTTTCTTGTTGTAGATGATGGCATCAAATTTCTCGTAATGCTTGATTTCTTGCTTGATCGATTGGGTAATGTGTTGATATTCCTTGGATTTGTGATTGGTCTCTTTCTGTTCTCGATAAACTGGATGAACTAGAAGCTTAACTTTCTTGTATTTCTTGGAATCGGTCATGTCCTATAGTGGAAAATAGGATTTTGAACAAGCAAAAAAATGTTTTAGAATAAATGGTTTTAGGATCCCATAAAAGAACAAATTTTGAATGTTTTGGAAAATTTTGAAGCTCACTATTTTGAAGTGAAGACAATAGTTCTCAGATGCAGATGGTGATTCCAGGTCACAGATGGAGAAAATTCACCGACAACTGATTTTCATAGATGACAATGTTAGGTCGGAGACAATTGTCTATGAGCATGACAACATTTTGATGATTTTGGAAAATTTTGATCTCAGTCTAATTTTCAGTGGATTTATTCAATGGAAAGAACCAATTCCGTCATAGTCAAACCAGAAAATAAAAAGCATGTATGTTGAAAACAATCTGACAAGGGACAAAGCAACCTTGAAGGATACAAGAAAGTGTGACAAATTTGTTTGTTGAGGATTTTGTTCGTGTTTTGATTTGTCAATGTTCTTCAAGCACTTCAAACACAGCCTACCTAAGAAAATTGGCGTAGCATGAAAATATTTGCCTGTAAATGTAGGTACACACACAAGAGCTAATCAGAATACAACTGTCACCAAGCACTCAATGGCTCTTGTCGTGACATTGTATTACCCAAATACAAATTCTCAAGGTGGCATGAATATATGAGTGATCTTGGGGAAGTTACTATCTTCCTTGCACAAACATTATCACCTTTCAGGGGTGAACTGTGTGGGCCTCTAGTTTAAAAGTTCTTAATAAGGTCCTTCATTCGTGGCTACCCCTTGTAGTTTAACAAGAAAAATTAAGGCCTATATCCCCACAAGCACCCAAAATATATAGTCTCACAAGTGATATTCAGACCTCTCAGCCCTACACAAGTTGAATGTATCCCCTTTGCAATCTTGTAAACAATATTGAGACCAAGATGGCCTATAAGTGCACAGTCAAGTGTAGTCTTGCATAGCAAGATTCAGGCAGCAAGAACCTATAAATGAAGGATAATTAAATATATAAATAGTCACGTCTTTCTTCTCTTTGGATTGAAGAAATATTTTGATTATAGTGGGGTGGAGTAGTCAGGTCTGCTTGTTACCCACTTGGTTCGTTCCCAAAAGATTTCTCTCTTGGCAAGCCCGCTAAAGGATTAACATAAAGCAATGGATTGGCAATGAGAGGGGTCTAGATTTCTGATTTTCCCACAAGGGGAAAAGAGAATAGTTTCCTACCCAATGTCATTTCTCCCAAACACATAAAACACTTTGTTCTTTCCCAAAATATTTATTTGTCTAAAAAAAAATAAACATGTCTAGCTTTTTGATCTTCCAAAAGGAAGAGAGCATACTCCCCTAATGTTTATTTTGAATCACACAAAAGACCTTCTAATTAATCTAGGTGCCTAAAAATAATATGCTAAAAAGCACAATCATTTGGTCGAATGTATAAGACAACCTGCAAGAACACAAGTGAGTAGTTCGAATGCTTATGTCTTCTCTCAAAATCCTACAACACACAAAGTTAGTAGTTTTATGTTTTTGTTCTTCAGAAATGGTGATGTAAAAACCTCAGAAAAGATTAGTAACACAAAAATTTGACTGAAAATGATGAAAACCGCCAATCTTCACAGATCAAAGTGACAGGCCACAGACGATGGATCTGCAAAGATGATTTTTTACAGATGTAAACACCTTAACAAAAATATGCATAGATGATGAAATAAAGCACAGATGATAGTTTGCAAAAACATAGAACTTTATACCTACAGAAGATGTTGAAATGCACAGATGGTAATCTCAGGCCGCAGACGGCTAATCTGTGAAGACGGTGGAAGACCTGCACAGATGGAAAAATAGAAAGAGTCAAGTTAGGCAAAAAATATTAGTTAATAAAAATATTCATTTTTTAAAAATTTTGCCAACATTTAACTCTTAAAAATTGATACCCTGTCAAAAAACTGGGTTAAAATTGCAAAATGTATTAAAAAGGCATTTTAAAAATCAAATGTTAGCTAAAGATTTTAACATGCGGAGATGGTAGTTGCAGGGCACGGATGGAAAAACTATGCAAATAGTGATCTACGTAGACAGAGGTTTGTAAAAGTAGATGGCAGTCTCAGGACGAAGACGACTTTGCGTGACATTTTCCAGAATCGCAAAAAATGCGGTAATTTTCAAAAATTTGAATTTTTTAAGGGACGTAGGTCCCACCGTGTGTGCAAAAATGTATGTGATATAAAGTAGACCTTCCAAGAATAATGCTAAAATATGAAAACTTTAGATTTAGCCATTAGAAACAAGATTTAAAGGGTTAGCATGCTTTAAATAAACTCTAAACAAGAACTTCCACCACAACCTCCGATGAGCCAAAAAAGGGCACCCAAGCCTTTTTTATTTTCTCTTAGAGAAGTATGTGGGTGTGCTCTCCCAATGCAATAACTAAATCCCACTAAATATTTGAAATGAAAGATAAAAAGATGAAGAACTCAAGAGCAAGTATAAGGAACTTGTCTTAAGCTTTCACTATGATTGTGAATGAGAATGAAAAGTAAGCTAAGATTGATATGCATGATAAAATGAAACTAAGATTCATTCCATTAATCCTAAGATGTGATTTCTAGATTCAAACTTGAAATGTGAGTATAAAAATATGAAAATGAACTAAAGATGCTAAAATCCTTAAGAGATTCTAAAGCTAAACTAGCATGATAATAATGCAAAAGTGAGAGATTGGTTTTCTCTTGGCAAGAGCCCTATTTACATATTTTTGGAGGGAAGGGAAGGGATTGGATGAGGTGGAGTACATGTGGCATCCACATAGATGCCACATGGAGAACACAAGGGAAAACAGACATGCCATTCAAAATTCAAACTCAAGCCTTTAAGGTTTGAGTGGCTCAAGGTTGCTCACACATGTGTGAGAAACTCATTAGTACTAAAAAGGTGTAGGAATCACCTTTTTAGCCTAATAAGTGAGATTAAATAACAAGTAGCTTTAGTAGGGTGAGTGTGATGGGTGGTAGGGTAGGTTTCTAGGTGGGGTTTAAGACTAACTCAACTTAATCAAGGTTTAGAAGTGATGTATATCCCTAAGTCTAGTTGTTACCGAGAGTTAGCTTGACTCAGCTTCAAGGTCTCTGAATGGACCTTATAGGATATTATCAAAACCTTACTTGAGGAAGTCACTAAGATCTTCACCTCAAGTTCTCTAGACCTATTTCTCACCCTAAAGCTACTATTTCATTTTGTGGAGTCTAATAGGATAGATCCACCCTCCAAGCTAAACTGACTGGTTCAAACTGAATAACACAATAATACACACTGCACATAGAATCCATCACAAAATGCTCGAGATGATTCTCCAAATGTTCTCAGTATTCACAAACTCTATTCTATTACAAAAAAAATACAATATATTCCTCTCTTATGTCTACTTCTACTCTCTTACAAAATATTTTAACTATATATCTATCCCTGAGAAATATCTCCAAAATATCTCATGCTCTTGAACAACTTCAACCACCTTGCACAGATGGCATGGTCGAGCCATAAATGACCCTCCCATCACTGGAATAGGTGTCACTATCTATCAAAGACAAAAATGATATGTTGAGAGTCATTGTAGTTGACCCAGCTAGTCACAAACATCGCATCACATGTTTCCTGGGCCGTTAACTGACATAACCGAGCAACAGACCACCATTACCGAGCACCAGTCCTGAGTGTCAAAATAAAATTTGCCTTCAATACCCGAGCACCAGTCAATAACCTGAAACCTCCAAGAAACCCCAAGAAACATCACCGAGTAACAACCCCAAGTACCAAGTTTAACCCGAGAGACATTCCTGAGCGACATTCCCGAGCATTCTGCACAGCATACCTGAGCAACCTAGAGTAAACCGAGCAAGATTCCCAAGTAGCATTACCGAGAAATAGAGTTTCCCGAGAACCAGTATAACTTAGTGTCACATTACCAAATCTCGGTAGCTAGAGCTTTAGTTGGATTTCCAGAGATTTATAGACTACCTCAACACACACCTAAACTAGAAAACAACTACTAAGAAACTATGGTGTTTGTTCACCAGTTGACCTCGATCATTACAAGAATGGTGGAACAAAACACTTTACAAACCAAAAATTCTTTCTATACTAGAAATTTTTCTAACCTTAGGTGCTCCTATACCATACTCTCCAAAAAAAAAAAAAATCAACTTCCAGGTGATTGGAGTAAGTGAGGATTGATTCCTAACTTCTTGAATTTAGTTTCATGCACCCATGTAGCCTCTGAATCAGCTTGTCTTTGCCATTTGACCAGATGTTCCATATAGGTCTGCCTTCTGGTCTTCTTGGCAACTCTTGAATTCAAAATTTCTTCTGCCTTTATTTTTGGTGTAACAGGTAGTTTGAGTGCTCTAAGATCCTCAGTATCTCCTGTGAGATCAGAATCTCCTTCTGGAATTGGTCCTTTGTAGGATACTAAATCAGACACATTTAAAATAGGATATAATCCTATGTCTGTAGGAAGATCAAGTTTATAAGCATTAGACCCAAACTTTTCCAACATTTCACAAGGTCCTATCTTCCTCATCTAAAGTTTACTTGGAACTCCTTTCTGCAACCTTTCTTTGTTCAGGCGCACCATCACCAAATCTCCAACTGTAAATTGAATATCTCTTTTCCTTGCATCTACCTTTTGCTTGGTGTGAGTTGTACACTTTATCAATGCTTCTTTGACTGATTCATGGACCTCCTTGATGGATTGAGAAAAATCTTTAGCATACCCACTCATCTCTGCATTGCTGCCAAGATCCCTTAATTCACATATACCCCTTGGATGAATCCAATACACTATTTCAAAAGGGCTCTTTCTAGTGGATCTATTGACTGTATCATTGTATGCAAATTCTGCTTGAGCAAGTAAATGATCCCATGATTGTCCATACTCCTTGGTGAGGCATCTCAAAAGATTTCCTAAGCTTCAGTTCACCACTTTAGTCTGACCATTGGTCGATGGATGATATGTCAAGCTAAAAGAAAGATTTGTACCAAGCTTCTGCCATAAGGTTTTCCATAAATGACTCATGAACTTGGAGTCTCTATCTGATACAATAATCAAATGTATTCCATGTATCCTTATTGCTTCTCTAAAGAACATATTTTCAATGTACCATGCATCATGTGTGGTCTTACATGGCACAAAGTGAGCAATCTTTCTGAACCTATCAACAATCACAAAGATGTTGTCCATTCCTTTCTTGGTATTCCATAGTCCAACTACAAAATCCATACTAAGGCATTCCCATGGTCTATTTGGGATAGGAAGGGGTTGATACAATCATGCATTGGATGAAGTACCTTTTGAATTTTGACAAACCATACAAGTCTCTACATACTTTTGGACGTCCTGATTCATTCTTGGCCAATAGTAATACCTCTTAACCAATTCTAGAGTCTTGTTCAACCCAAAATGTCCACTTAAGGAACCATTGTGCTTTTCTTGTACTAGGTTCTCTCTCATGGAACCTCTTAGTACACAGAGTTTTCCTCCCTTAAATAGAAGACCTTCTTGAAGAGTATACTCTGAATACTCACTATGAAAATGATTTTGATACTCTTGACATACCTTGTATGCTGCGGAAAAGTCTTCATCTGCTGGATATAGATCCTTGAAACTTTCAATGCCAATGCTCCTTAAATGATCTTCTATCACTATGAGTAACCTTCTACTCAATGCATCAGCTACCTTATTATGTAATCCCTTCTTGTTCTTTATGGTGAAATTATAGGCTTGTATATACTCCACCCATTTCATATGCTTATGGCTTAGCTTATCCTGTGAACTTAGAAAACTCAAAGCTTGGTTTTCGGTAAAGACCACAAATTATTTGGGAAGGAGATAATGTCTCCATTTCCTTATTACTTTCATTAATGCACACAATTCCAAATCATATGAGGAATACTTCCTCTTTGCATCATTGAGCTTCTCACTATTAAAGGCTACTAGCTTTCCTTCTTGACTCAAAACTGCACCGACAACAATATTACTAGCATCACACTCCACAGTAAATAGTTTGTCAAAAATAGGAAGTGTCAAGATTGGTTGAGTCACTATCCTCTTCTTTAGATTCTCAAATCCTTCATTATCCTTCTCATTCCATTGGAACTTGGATTTCATACCTCCTTTGATGGTATCTAATATAGGTGCACTGATTTCACTAAACTATTTTATGAACTTTTGGTAGAACTGTGCTAAACTATGGAAGCTTCTAACTTTAGTTGATGACTTTGGTGTAGACCAATTCAAGATTGCTTCCACCCTTCTTATATCCATCTTCAAGTTACCTTCTGAGATAACAAAACCTATATACACCAACTCTTTCTTCATGAACTCACTCTTTTCCAAGTTGATTGTCAACTTTTCTTCATGCAATCTTTGCATCACCATTTGCAGATGTCTAAGATGATCCTCTTTTGTTTTTTTGAACACTAGGATGTCATCTAAGTACACTGCAACCCATTTACCAATGAAGTCCTTCAAAACCTCATTCATCAATCTCATAAATGTTCTTGGGGCATTTGACAACCCAAAAGGCATAACAAGCCATTCATACAGTCCTTCAGTAGTCTTAAAAGAAGTCTTTCACTCATCTCCCCCTTTAATTTTGGTCTGATGATATCCACTCTTAAGATCTATCTTGGAGTAATATCTAGCTCCACCAAGAAAATCCATCAAATCTTCTATCCTTGGTATTGGGAACCTATACTGGATAGTTATCCTGTTTATGGCCTTGGAATCGGTACACAACCTCCAAGTACCATCTTTCTTTGGGGATAGTACTGTGGGAACAACACAAGGACTTATTCTTTCTCTAATCAACCCTTGGTCAATTAGTTCCTGGATTTGGTTAGAAATCTTTGCATTTTGTTGTGGGGTCATCTTATAAGAAACTTTATTTGGAAGTGAGGCTCCTGGAATAAATTCAATCTAATGACTAATAGATCTCTCAGGTGATAGGATAGTTGGTCGACCATCACTAACTATGGCCTAGTAGTGAGTTAACAACCTTTGGCTCTCTAAAGGCAACTCTTCCCTCTTATTTCCCTTTCCACCTTGTGGTTTTAAAACCAAAGCAAAGCCTACTCCATCTTCTTCTTCTAATGTCTTTAAGAATTCTTTCTCACCAACCAACAGTAGGATGGGACCTCTTTTATTTTCTTTCTCTTCTTCCAAGGTTGACTGTACCCTAAAATTTATTACATCCTTCTTGAAGGAATAGGAGTTCTTAACTCCATCATGCACTATAGCTCGGTCAAACTGCCAAGGTCTACCTAATAGCATATGACATGCATTCATGGGTAGGACATCACACAAAACTCTATCCTTATACCTCCCTATGGAAAATTCTATCAAGCTTGTTCATTGACTATTACATGTTGATCTTTATTCAACCAAGTAACTCTATAAGGATTAGTGTGAGGTATCCTTGTCAATTTTAACATTTCAATAGCTTCTAAAGAAACTATATTATCACTAGAACCTGAATCTATGATAACTTTACAGACCTTACTGAGTACCTTGCAGTTGACTCAAAACAAAGATCTTCTTTGGCTTGGCTCTTTTTTGATGGGTTCTTTGAGGAGTGCTCTCTAAACCATTAAATGCCCTCCCATTTCTAATCCTATGGGGACTTCTATAGTCTTGTTGCTAGAAGAATCTTCTTGCACATAGTTAGCTCTTTTCTCTCCTCCTTGTGAAGTAGATCTCTTTGCAGGACACCGATATGCAGGATGCCCAAACTACTCATAGTTTTAGCATTTCATCGAAGAGAAGTAAGATCCTCTTCCTTGATTATCATTTCTTCATTTTAAACTATTATTTGAACCTCTTCCTTGGTTGTAACCACCTCTATTGTTACTGGATTCTCCTTGGTTTTCTGTGAGTTTGTTCTCACTCTGATTCTTAGCTTCAATATTCCTTCCTCCATATCCTCCTCAATGACCTCTATTGTCTCTTCCTCTACCTCTACTGTTTGAGTCTTACTTCTTCTTGAACTTCTCTTCTACCTTGTGATCTAGTTGATAGCATTGATGTACAGTCTTGGGGCTTAAGAGACTGGTCTCTTCTTGAATACTCCATTTGAGGCCATTCTGATATCTTTCCACCTTTAGGCTTTCTTCTTCCATCACATGGGACCTTAAGCATAGCTTATGAAACGCTTCTGTATAGGCACCGACTTCCAAGTCTTTCTGCCTCAAATTTTTCCCTTTCTTGTGCAACTACACTTCATAATTGTTAGGAAGATAAGTTTCCTTCATCTTTGCCACCATACCTTTCCAACTTGTTATGGGGTTCTTTCCTCCTTTTTCCCTTTCATCTTGGAAAAATTTCCACCAAGTGAGAGCAGTTCCTCTCAATCTTGTCTTGGCTATTCTAACTTTCTAAGCTTTAGTTACACTATCACAATCAAAGTGATTTTCAAGACCTTCTATCCATTCCATGATTAATTTTGGATCCATTTTGCCACTAAATAGAGGCACACCTTCTAAGGACTTGCCACTCATTGCCTTCAATGCTTTCAAGAATGTCTCTTCTTGAAGCACATGGTCTAGATCTGAGATCACATCCTCCTCAACCCTTAATTTACCCTTCTCATCAACTTCTCTCATTAGTTCACTGACTTCTCTAGTTTGAAGCTTCACTTTTTCCAACCTGCATGCCATTTCGGCTAACTGTTCCTTCAGGAGTTTGTTGTCCTCTCTCTTCTCTCCGACATCTCTTGATAGATCTGCATTGGACACCATGCAGGATGAATTTATAGACTCTTCTGAAAATCACACACAAACAAAACAAGCACAATTATCTAACTTTCTCTAATACCAATCTTACGTAGATCCCCAAGTCTAGTTGTTAGCGAGAGTCATCTTGACTCAGCCTCAAGGTCTCTGAATGGACCTTATACAGTACTATCAAACCCTAACTTGAGGAAGTCACTAAGATCTTTACCTCAAGTTCTCTAGACCTGGTTCTCACCATAAAGCTACTATTTCATTTTGTGGAATCTAATAGGATAGATCCACCCTCCAAGCTAAATCGACTAGTTCAAACTGAATAACACAATAATACACACTGCACATAGAATCCATCAAAAAATGCTCTAGATGATTCTCCAAATGTTCTTAGTATTTACAAACTCTATTCTATTACAAAAAAAATATAATATATTCCTCTCTTTTGTCTACTTCTACTCTCTTACAAAAGCTTTTAACTATACATCTATCCCTCAGAAATATATCCAAAATATCTCGTGCTCTTGAACAACTTCAACCACCTTGCACAGATGGCATGGTCAAGCAATAAACAACCCTCCCATCACTGGAACAGGTGTCACTATCCATCAAAGAAAAAAACAACACATTGAGAGTCGTTGTGATTGACCCAACTGGTCACAAATGTCACATCCCGTGTTTCCTGGGTCGTTAACTGACATAACCGAGTAACAAACTGCCATTATCGAGCACCAGTCCCAAGTGTCAAAATAAAATTTTCCTTCAATACCTGAGCGCCAGTCAATAACCCAAAACCTGCAAGCAACCTTGAGCAACATCACCGAGTAACAACCCCGAGTACCAAGTGTAACCCGAGAGACATTACCAAGCGACTTTCTCGAGCATTCTGCATAGCATACTCGAGCAACCTAGAGTAAACTGAGCAAGATTCCCTAGTAGCATTACCGAGCAACAGAGTTGCCCGAGCACCAGTATAACTTAGTGCCACATTACCAAATCTTGATAGATAGAGCTTTAGTTGTATTTCCAGAGGTTTATAGACTACCTCAACACACACTTAAACTAGAAAAAAACTACTAAGCAACTATGGTGTTTGTTGACTGGTTGACCTCAGTTATTACAAGAATGGTGGAACAAAACACCTTACAAACTGAAAATTCTTTCTATACTAGAAATGTTTATAACCTTAGGTGCTCCTGCACCAAGAAGATTGTTAGAAAATGGGAGGAATAAATAAAATAGAATTTATTTTAAAAGGGATTTATGGAGGCCATGTATTAAATAAAATTTAATACATTAGAAAGGTATAATATCTAAATTAAATTTAAATACTATAGATAATGAACTATATTTAATTAAATAAAATAGAAGAACATAACGAATATAGTTAATTAATTAAAATCAATTATAATGTTACATGAATATTAATTAAATTAATATAAGGATGATTTTTTGATTGTGGAAAGTTTGGTTATACATGAAATGTTTATAGAAGAAGTTTGGTTAACAATCCAAGAGGTACACACTTTCATGGACATTGCTACAATTGTAATAAGTTTGGAGATCAGGAAAAAGAATGTAGATCGAGATCTAATATTACATCATCAGAAGGAAGCTTTGCAAGATACTGTTACGCATGCAATCGCTATGAACATAAAGATGAACATTGTAGAATGAAAACAAGGGGAAATTTAGAACCATGGAGATGAAGAGGAATGGTATGTGTCATTTTTCATAAGTACGTGGTCATATTGCACAAAACTATTGGTATAGATAAGACAATAATTACCGACAAGAAAGTAATTATCGACAAGTAAGAAATTACTGACAAGTCAGAGATGAAAACAACAAAGGTAAAATAATAGTAAATAAAGAACAAGTGAAGAATGACATGAAGAAGATTTGGGTCAAGAAGGAATAAAACAATGAGAAAAGGGAAATACTCCAACCTCAACTCTAGAGGATTCATCATCAAACTAAGCAAGTAAGTTTTTCTTAGGGACCTATAAGAAATTGTTAAATCTATTTTTTCCTTTACAAATAGGTTATGATTGAATTTTATATCAGCATGAAAGGATGGAGTAGAACTCATAATGAGATTAGTTAGTAGTAGCCATTATTGCTTTATCATTTTGAATATGTATCATTATCGGTGAAAAATTTTAGTTATCAAATAGAAGGAGTGATTATCGATAGAAAATTTAATGTTGAAGCATTTATTATCATAATAGTCATTCGAGCACTTTTCAGTTAATAGATACGTGTCGATGCTATTCATTTTCTAACCTAGTTTTCTGAAGTAATCATTTGAGAAACATCTAAAGATCCTAGAGAAATATATTTCAAAGTATTATTAGTAATAATTACCGCAGAAGTGATCTAGAGTATTTTTGTGCCCTAGCTAGCAGAATTGCAGATAAGCCCTAATGGGAGTCTTAGTGTACGTTCAAAATTTTTGAGAACCAGTGCAGTTTGCAAAACAAAATGGTAGCAAGATTTTAAAACACAGTAGTCATCAACATCAATGATGATCCAACACCTAAGTTTATGTTGTGCCCCCTGAAGGTAGAAGAAAAGGACAACACTAAAGCCCTATCATTGTTACCAGAGAGGGTAATGTTGATTGAAGACAATAGAAAATTTATTCACAACTAAATTGTTGAATTGGGTGATGGAGAGATTAAGAAGATATACTACAATGAGTTATGTGAAAAAAAAGTGTTGAAGAACAAGCACAAGCATTTCGAGTTGAAACGTTTGACACACATGGTATTCATGCCCAAAGTTTTCAATGAGGATTGGACCAGATATATTTTGAATTGTGTACATGAGGAATTTTTGTGGTTAGATGGAGATAGGCCAGTCAAGATAACAAAGGAGCTAATTCATATGGTCATTGGCTTACCGGTTGAAGGAAACGAATGAACCCTATGTGTAAGTAATATGGAAGAGATGAGGAAAATAATAGAAACATCTAAGGATTCACAAGAAATGAGAGTAGACAATGTCAAGGACCTAGAAACATGGTTTACAACAATGATCATTGGATATAAAGTCTACCAGTCTAGTTGAATGAACAATGTACTAGGTAGTGATGTGTATGCCGCCTACGAGAGATAGCCAAATTAGGAAAGAACTATGATTTATCAGAGATGGTATGAACCCAGTTATTTTCCAACATGAAACGAATGAAGAAGGATAAAAAACAAGAGGTTAAGCTCATATCACTACTTGTTTTTTTATATGTTTATGTTAATAATTTATTTCATGGAAAAGGTGAAGTAAATTGGAGCGTAGAAAGACTAGTAATTTACCAAATTAATGATTATATTGAGAAATTAGGAGATGAATTTAACAATATTATGTGTGGATATTTCAAGGAATTTCAAATAAAAATGAAAGAATGTTATCGGATACCCCTGTCAGTAGTAGAGATGTATAAAGATTCTATTTGTTTTCTAGTAGATATTGACACATGGAGAATCCAACCTGTGGAACCAAGGACATCTTGGGTTCTAGTATTCAGATATGACGTCAGAAAAAGAGATATAATTGGATGTGTTGAATACATATTGAAACAACCAAAGGATACAAAGGCCAAAAGATTTGGAACATATGAGGAATCTTACAAGAGAATTATATTAGCTATCAGGAAGCCTAAGATTCAGAAGAAGAAGAAAGAAATAATGTTAAAGAAATTGACAAACAAGTATGGAAGCAGTGAAGGTGAAAGTAGTACACAACCCGAGAAGATAGAGGAGAAACCACAAGCAAATCCCCTAGAGCTCCCATCCACACTAGTCAAGAGAAAAAGGGTGAAACATGAAGAGAAATCTGTAGAGACACATGCCTTACCAGATATTCAAGAAATTGAGGAGAGTGAAGTACAGGAAGTGGAAGAAGAAATGACCACACCTAGTGATAATCCATAAAGGATCAGAAGTTGTCATTAGTATACAAGAAAATAGTTTTGGTCGGTCATGATCACCAAGCGACAACAATCCCCGAGAAAAAACATTCACCAAGCACCAGTCTACATAGATATAAATCAAGCATCATTCTAAAGAGACATCATTGAGCACCAGTACACAGAGACATCACCGAGCACCAGTCTACACCGAGAGACAACATTTCACTAGAAAAAGAGGATCTCAAACTACACGTCAACTAAAGCACTTTAGTCTTTAAAATAGCTTTTTTCTTAGCTGGATAACCATTTCTTGTGGATCAAGAAAGTGTAAATGATGGATTTAATTAGTTAACTAATTGTATTCATGCAAACTAGGAGATCAAGGTCAAGTTGTAAACCTTTTATCTTAGAGTTTTTCAAGAAAAAACGTGAAACCTAATTAGGTCAAGATCTTGTATATATAGATGTATTGATCAATCAAGAACATGATGATTGTAGCCTCCAAGGACATGTATGGATTAGATAGAGGTTTTCATGAAGAAGGATAGATAAAGAAGAATTCAGCTATGAAGAACTACATTCAAGGCCACTGAGCAGAACATAGGTATTATCCATCACAATAGGTGATATATATTTTGTGAACTTAATGGATTTGTAATAATCAGTTCAAGATTGCAAACTATCAGGTCATACATTTTTGTTACTCTCTAACAATTGTAGCAAGCAGTAAAATCCTTTAAGAAGGTGGACTTAATAGTCTTAATGTAAATCTCTTAACTGAGTGCACACATACATTGTGTTGCTAAAATCTCTTAACCGAGTAGACTTAACAAGTTTAACATGTTACTTCTAATAGGGTAAGATCATCAGAAGTGATCACAAATTGTAGCCCTAACAGGCACCTTCCATTCTACAGATAGTGAAGCTTTATGGGTTTCATCCCCACCGCATTTTTTACCTTCTAACAAGGGTTTCTGCGTTATCAAATACTTGTGTCATGTGTAAATGAGTTTCATGAATGTTTCAATATTTGTTTACATGCATTTATACTTATGCTATGGTATTGCATGCATGAAGTAGAAATGATACAATGGTCGGTTATGCAAGTAATGAGTACTAAAGGTTAATTGACAAAAGTTTTTAAGGGTACTGATTCACCCCTCCCCTCTCAGTACACACTCTTCCATTTTTCCAACAACTAGAACTATTAGTAAATAATAAAAATACATTAAGGAGACACTGAAAAGGAAAATACCTACGAGAAGGTGATACAAACCTCAAGTATCTGAGAGGAGAACCACAAGGAGGTAGAAGAAGACATCCCTTGCTACTTTGAAGAAAAGTTAAACAAATGAACATGATACTGAATTAGAGAAGGAGACCATGACGTGGGGAAAGTGATCAGGAAGAAAAAAATTCAATCCCACTACTTTTTCCAAATTAATAGAGGAAGATAAGAAATTGAAGAAAATATTGCCAAAGTTATCAGAGAATGATGTCAAAGTGTATATGGATAAGCACGAGAAAGAGTTCAGAATGAAGACATTGACAGCTATAGTACTAGAAGTGATGAATTTTTCTTAGAACAAGACATAACTAAATTATGGAAAAAAGTATTGAATAAAGAGAAGAATCGATCCTACTCAAAGGCAGGAACATCAAATGTTCATGATACTTTTACTTCTAGTGAGCTTATCGACAATGTACCTAACGCAGCTGATATGTCAGCAACCAAAGATTCAGTTATTACTGAGGATATTACTGAAGAATTAGAGAAATCAACAGAGAAACAACACATGTTAGCACAAGTTTCTATTGTAAGAGAAGATGACAAAGTCACAACACAAAATACTACAAAGGATCAACCAAGTCAATAATAGGTCATTGTATAGGTAACACAAGAAACCCTACGAGACCCCCTATTGCAGAGTACAGAAGAAATGTTACAAGAAATAAACAAGAAATATGAAATCTTACATGAGTAGAACCCTATATCAGCTGAGCAACAACATTCTCCTACCAATATAGAACATATCGATATCAAGAAGGAAACAACCACTGATAAGAAACAAGATATCATAGATAAGCAACAAGACACAAGTGAGAAGCATACTGATGAAGAAAAGAAAGATGAAGCTAAAAATAAGAATGAAGAGAAGAAAGATGGAGAAGATGGTGATAAGAATAAAGATAAAGATGAGGAGTACAAAGACACAAAAGGTAAAAGGAAGAGAGAATTGGAAGAAGAAGATGATGATGAAAATGCAAATGATGATGACCCTGAGTTTGAGATACTCAAACAAGATCCAAGAAAACTAAAGAAGAATAAAGACAAAGAGGAATGTGCACAAGTTTTGGATAAGAAGGCTAAATTGGATAAGGAAAGAGAAAATAAATAGAAGAAGAAAATTATGATTAAGACACTAGATCTATTTGAAGATCTTATGCCAGACGTTATTGCGGATGAAAAAGAGTCATTAGTTTACCAACTGAAAGCTTATATAGATGAAATAAATCAACCACAAAATTATTTGGAGGACAGGCTAACTGACAATACAATGAAGAAACTAGAAGAAAATATTGTACATCAATTGCTAACCAAGATTGCAGTTTTGAAAGTTGAATTATCAGAGGTTATTAAATATTTGAAGGAACTTTTGAAGAACATTTCATTAATGTACATACAATTGTGTAATTTTGTAGAGTTTACATGAGATATCGACAATAAGATTAATAGAATTCAAACTGAGTTAGTACAACATATCGACACTCTCCAGCCTACAAAAAAGTTTATGGACTATTCAGTGAAGCTGGGGGAGATTATTTCTAAGGAGAAAGAGCTAACAGTAGAGAGAGAAAGCCAACATATGCGGATTTTGGAGTTACAAGGTATAATCATGCCACATATAGCTATTATTAAGACTAATGTTACAACAAAAAATAAAATTGTGCAAACACCAAAGTTAAGTGTAGTGGACAGTCTTGAAGCACTTGCATCAGACTTAAACAAACATATGATCGGATTGAAAGAACTACAAGAATCATGGGAAACAATTTTGAAAAATACAGGAGACAAGTACAAGTTCATCATGGATAAAGTATAAGGATATGCCAATTGCAATATCATTTGGCATTGAATGCCAAAAAAGGGGAAGTATGGTTAACAAAAAAGGGGAAGTATAAAGAACAAAAAAAAAGAGGTAGAAGTATAATGATATATCTAAGGGGAATTATATTGGAATATACATAGTATATCGACATATATGCTACATAGGACATATGACAATTTTTTTCCATCAATGCCAAAGGGGAAGATTGTTGGAAATCATTGGAATTATGCTATGTTTTGTCATTGATATCAAATAGCTATCGAACTTCCTATTGGAAAGAAGGAAGAGTTATCGGAATAAGGAGGTCAACTATCAGAATCCGACCACTATTAGACATAAGGAAAATCACGCAGTAAACGACAAGAGGAAGAACATCAAAGAGTGGTCCCACTTTTTTGAACATCCTAATTTTTGCTGAAATTGCACATTTTTAAGAAAATATGATGATTTAAGCCATGAGAGGTCCCATTTGAAGGATTAAATTCAAAATGGCTAGATAAAAGCCTCTTGGATCAAAATCCCTTTGGTATAATCCCTGTACTCCTCACTCACACCTACAACCGAGTCTCCTTTGAACCCATCAAAATGCTGACAAAAAATCACTTTGACATTAACTTTTTGTGGGAACAAATAAATTAATTTGAAAAACCCAAATATAGGATGATAGTATTCTGAGAAAGCTTTCCAATGATTACGAGTTATATATATATTGAGTTTATTAAGAGTTTTCTTTTTAAGTTTTACTAAACATAGGTTGTCTGACCATTTAGCGACTTCTCTATTCAATGCTTCTGGAAAAATAGTAAATTAGGGAAACAAAATTATGAAAAATATCTAGTAAATAGGTATTTATGTTACCTTTCTATCAAAAAAAGAATAAATGAATTTTGATATATAGAGATAGAGTTAGAGCGATCAAAGTGAACCTATGTCTAAATTATAATTGATGTCACTTCATAACTCAATAAACTATTAAATATTCAACCAAATTGAATGAAACCAAATGGATTCTATAGATATTTGTGTTACAAACCTAAATTCAAAATAATTTCATTCTTATCATTTTTATAAAAAAAGTTATGTTGATCAAAGTGAGTGTCACTCTTGAAAAACCCTGATTTTTCACAAAAATAATTTTTGAAGGAGAAGGAAAAATGGGTTCAAATAAATTCTAATTTTGAAAAAAAAAAAATTTATAAACTAGAAAAAAAATGCTAAAAGTCACTAGTTTACATCATCTTCAAATTCTTAATGGTTTTACGACAATAGATGTCTGAAAGTGAAGTTTTTTTTTCAGAATGTTCATTTCAGTGTCAAAGTTGGCCAAAAAGTGGGACACAGTTTTGTGGGATCACCCCAAAACGGTTTATGAATTGACCAAGATTAAGTTTTGATTAACCCTAAGATCAAAATTCATGAATGAAGGATGAGTGAAGGAGATTCAAAGATAAGAAGCTTAAGGAACGGACTATAGAGAGTTGTTAAGAAGTTACAAGGACGAATTAAGAAGAGAAGGGAATCAAAAGCAGAGAACAAAGATTTAGAGAATAAGGGATATTACAAGCTTTAGAAGGAAGCGTATACAGGTCATTACTATCTTGTGAAGAATCCTATCAGTTTCTACAAGGTATTGTAAATCCCTTAACCAGGTAGTCTCTAATATGACTGATAAGTTCATATTGTGTGAGATTTTTGTAAACCCTTTAACAGGGTGAACGTCGTATAGGCGGGATTAAATCTTTTAGTAGAGTAGTCTTAATAGGACTTTAGATAAACTTAACAATGTATTAGTCACTCATAATTGGATGAGTCAATTGGAAGGTGACATATTGTAAGCCCTAACCAGAAAATGTTTTTTGCGGTGAAGAGTTGTGGGTGCCATCCCCTCTGCAATTTTCCCCTCTAACCAATGGTTTCTATGTGACAAAAAATTTATGTGCTATGGGTGTGTGAATCTTTTTATGTGTTACTGTTATTTAGTTTATGATTTTAAGATACAACATATCGATAATATTGTGGACACTATCGATTGATGTTTAAAGAATTAAAATGCAAAATAGTTAGAATTTTATTAATACCGATTCACTCCCCCCTCCCCCTTTTAGTACCTAATCTTTCCAATTAACATTCACTACCTATTTACTATAAGTGGATCCACCATAGAAGTTGACTCTGTGATCGTGAAATCATCAAGATCTTAGTAAGTTATCTAGAATATGACATAGTCTACCAAAATTGTAATATATTCTTAAGTGCCTTTAATAGAATGTATTTGTATCACAAAATCAACTTTCACAAATATTAAATTAATATTATAGAAACAAATTTGAACATAAAGAAAGTAAAACAATTAACACAAAATTTATAATCTATATTTATTTGTTCTAATTTTTTTATAATATACTATCATAGTTATCTAAGTTTCTTAATCCTTGCTATTATTCATGTTGTTATTAACATATCCTAAACATGTACACTTAATATCTTTAATTGATTTAAATTTTCATTCTTAAAATTTTAAAAATGGATAGATAAGTATAAATAACTATAGAAATCATGAAGATAGCATCAATGTTTTCACTACATGTTTACTACAATTGGTTCCACTTTAGAAGTTGGCTCCATGAATATGAAACATCAAGATCTTAGTAAGTCTCCTAGATTATGATATAGTCTACCAACCTTGCAATATTTTCTTGAATACCTTCAATAGTATTTATGTGTATCGTAAAATTAATAATTTATAGAGAATTTACTTTCAAAAATATTAAATTAATATTATCAAAACAAATGGAAACATAAATAAATTGAAACCTTACAAATATAAACTTAGAGTTAACACACAAAATGTATATTTTATATTTTATGAACCTAATTTTTCTATTACATATTATCATATTTATCCCATTTTCTTAGCTATAATTCATATTTTTATTAATTGATCTTAAACATGTACCTTTAACATCACTAATCTATTTGATTTAAATTTATGTGCCCAAAATTAAAGAAACGGATAGAAAAGTACAAATAATTATAGAAATCATCAATGTTCAGAGTAGATTCTTAGTGCTCACTACCTATTTACTACAAGTGGTTCTACCATGGAAGTTGACTCTATGACCATGAAATCATCAAGATCTTGGTAAGTTTCCTAGACTATGACATACTCTACCAACCTTGCAATATATTCTCAAGTGCCTTCAATAGTATTTATTTGTATTAGAAAATCAATAATTTATTCAAAATTCATTTTCACTAGTATTAAATTAATATTATAGAATCACACTTGAACATAATAATTTGAAACCTTCCAAATATAAACCTTAAACACACAAAATTTATAGTCTACATTTTATGATTTGAATTTTTCTATAACATTGTTATCATATTGATAAGTAAGAGATATTTTTCGTAGCAAGTCAAATAGAGACATACTACCCAACACTCTAAAATTTTGAGTCAAACTCATTGACCCATATTTCATGAGTAGTGGTTCATAAGAATTCATCTCTCATGAGAATGAATGGTACACTTAGCACTCAATACATCTAGGTGATGCTCACAGAGGTTAAGCATTGGGCCTTCCCAGAAGGTCACCCATCTAAATACAACTCCAACTCAAGTGCACTTAACCATGAAGTTTCTTCCAAGATAAAACCCAATTAGCTTGCTACCCATAACCTTGTTGAAGTTTCAACTCTAATTGAACCTTATACTTCTTAGATTTCAGTTCAACTCTAATACTAGTTATGATTTAACAATGGTGAAGAATATTACCCACTTTGATACCAACAACATCAATCTCCAAATGGATCAATTTGCACAACTACCTCTGTCAGATTCCAAGCTAATAATAAACAAAATATGTCTATCAACTCTAAAATCAAACTAGAAAAATAAATGCAACCCAACTCATAGATTTTATTCTAAAAATAAAGACCATTTCCTCAATCTAAATTGCTACAAACAATATGAAAAAAGGGTTTAACTTACCTATGATTGAAAGGCTCTAGTGTCATGGCAAATAAAAATATGAGATATTAAGTTGAATAGGAGAGGTACCCAGTTGATATCTCAAAGAGATTTACCAACCATCAATAGCATTGGACTGGCTTTACTATAGTGTATGTGGGTTATTGGGTATCGTGAAGGGGTTTGGTCCTTGCAAGGTGTTATACATTGGAATGAATCCCTAAATACATGACAAATGTAAGCCAAATTTGAGTAAAATGAAATTTATCTCTTTTGTTAGGAACCTTCTCCCACAGGATATACTAATCCATATGACTATATGCAACATAGAGGAATCAACATTATGTAGTACAATCAAATGAAACATGTTTCAATTACCTTCTTCTCTAGAGACCATGACATGTAAATGAAATTGCAAGGATAGCATTCAAAAATGTAGTTTTGAATGATAATAAAATGCATAAAAATCATACTAATTGAACACTGAAGTAAGAAAAATCATTCAAAATAAAAATCAAAACTTCATGATTTTCTTTCACATACTATTGCTTCTCTCATTACTTTTTGAATTTAAGAAATATATATTTAGCATGAATGTTATTGGTTTAAGAATTTAGTTATTAGAAAAATCTTTAACATTATATTGTAATAAAAAAAGTTTCTTAATAGATATTAAATATATATTCAAATATTTTTTTTAATTTTAAAAATTAAAAAATATATATTATTATATTATTTAAAAATTTAAAATATTTTTAAATTATTAATTTACAATTTAGAAATAAAAAAATTAATTTAAAATAAATATGACTAACTTTAATTAGTTTTTAAAACAATGAAAACTTTCCAATAAACTTATATATGTAAAACATGATACAAAATCAAAAAATATTTCAAAAATTAATTATTTTAATCACAAGAAGTTTTTATTAAGGGGGTTTTCAATCCATTTAGTGAGTGTAATAGGTGTAAAAATATTTAAAGAATTAATTTCAAGAATTTTCTAAATTCATATAAGAAAATAGAAATTATTCTAAAAATTTCTATCATTTTAACCATCACAAACATGTCAAATTTAATGGGGTGAGTTTTTATAGATGAACATCTTTGTATTCATATATGAGTATAATACACCTCTCTGTGTAATGATATTATAAACCATAATAAAAAATATATATTTATTAATACACGTAACTCTATAGTGGCACCACCATTCTTATCTATGTCATTTAAATGAAAGCAGGAGTCAAGGATATAATATTGTTTAAATTGGAAAAAAATAGAAAGCTAGGGAGTGTGAAAGGCATAGTATTTTTTTATTTATTTAAAAGATTGAATGCATTGTTTTTACCACTAATTTGTAGGCTACAAACCAAAAGAAACACATCACACTCATTGTGTTTGGTTTTTTAGTCACAATTAATACACAATTTGGAGAGAAAATATGGAAGTCACCACAAAAAGGTGCCGCAAATTTGCAATACATATAGCCAAATAATTTTCATCTTAGTAGTTCATTCTATTCTTCACATTCTTGAAAAAAGTTTGATAGCAAAAAGGTAGAGCACTTAGAAAATTAGGCATTCAATTTGAGAATTCTTATTCAAAACATTTTATTCCATCTACACTTTCAACTATGCAAGATACCTATTTATTTAGTGCATCAAGTTGGTTGGTAAGGATAAGCATTCTAGATATTTCAATTTGGAGTGCTAAAAGTTCTTCATTCATAATTCTAAGACATTAACATGACCATAACAAAGTTCTAATAGAGAATAGCATAAAAGTCCTCCATTCATAATTCTAAGACATTAACATGACCATAACAAAGTTCTAATAGAAAATAGCATAAAAGTTCTTCATTCATAATTATAAGACATTAACATAACCATAACAAAATTCTAATATAAAATAGCAAAACTCAAAGTTTCATTTATATGATTTAAAAGTTTAAAACAACAAATGTATTTTAAAATTTTTAATAAAATAAATAAATAAAAACTTCAAAAATTATCATTAAATGATAAATACTTTACAAATTTTTTTATTATAAAAGTTTAAAAAATTTAATTTCTTTTTACAAGTTTTTCATAATATTGAAATATCTAATTATAATAATAAGTTAATCTTAAAAATAAGTAAATAATTTAATATAATTTAATAATTGACATCGTTTACATAGATTTTTTTGTCATATAAATATACTAGTATATAACTATATTCAAAATATTACACCAAAATGAATGCAAAACTAAAAGGAAAAAAATAACACATCTTATTTTTACAATTATAACTTTAATATTACATACTTTATTTCTTATACACTTTTAATATAAAAATTTATAAAAGGCTTTCCATAAAAATATCCTAATTAATCAACATCATAACACGGATTGTAATGAAGATTAAGGATAATGTCTTTATGTCCCATGGATGGTTGGGGAAGACTAAAATTTGATGGTTTTATATAAAGATATTTTGAAGATATTTTTATATCAAGATATAATTACGCCAAAAGGCGTCTATACAGTTGTAGCATATATGAAAATGAGAGTGCAAGCACGAGAATATACTTGGCATATTCCGTGTAAATAAAAAAGAATTGATTCAAATTCCTACAGTTACAACTCAAAAATGATTTAAAATTATAAATATACTATATACCTAATGCCAAATGGCATTGAAAAAAAAAAAACATGAAACAATAACTTTAAACCTGATCTATAACCATAATAAAAAATCTAACCCTAACCTTCACACTAAACCTAGCCCTAATGTCAACTTTAAACTCTACTTGTAAACTTTATTCTAACCCTCACTCTAACCTTAACCTTAGGTATACCCTAATATGGACCCAAAACAAACTTTAATCTAAATACTATCCCTATCCTAATCCTAACCCTAACCTTAATCATCAATGTATATTTTCATTATATCAATAATCTTAATCTTAAATCTTAAACCCTAATCCCAATTATAATATTAACAATGACGTAAACCCTTACCCTAACCCTAACTATAATATTAACTATGATATAAATTGGCTTATATATACCTATATATATAATAAAAGCACCTATTTTAATCAACCCTATTTTAATCAACCCTAATTCACACAAAAAAATAAGCTACAAGAAAGATTACTCTCGACGTATTATATATAGTATATATAAGCTAGTTATGATTTAGAGAAAATAGAAAAAAATTAAAGGGATAAGAGTCACTAAAATAGAAAAGTAACCCTTCATTTAAAAAATATATATATATATTCGACCGTCTGTCAAAAGTTATGGAGCATACAATATATATTTTATTGCACATTTCATTAAAAAAATAAATCAAATGTTCCCTGTCACTTTTTTATATTTATTTATATAATTGAAAGTTCTCACTTTCCCCTGTCAACGTCACCTTTTATTAAAATGAAAAATTATAGTTTTAAGTAGATTTCCTGATCAGATATTTGATCATGGAGTTTGTTCTGCAATCCCATACAATCAAATTCAGAAACATTTGAACTATCTCATACTAGTTTTCCTGGTTTTAACTGTAGCCCAAACATCAAATTCCCTCAGCCTGGTGAAAATAGTTAGGGTAATGGCGGTCTGCGAATAGAACAAAAGATCAGCGATTTCTGAAAGAATCAAATAGTTATCAATATCTGTTCCCTCGCTGTACATAAACTGTAACAGGGGCAGCATAAATAAACTAAAAAATACCTCAAAGCTGTACCATGAGCTTTACAAATCGATTTGTACAGAGTATCTAACAGGGGCTTTACAAATCGAATCTGTACAGAAAACCTAACAGACGAAGAAAAAATTTGAAAAAAAGAAAAAATGACCTGCAAATCGACTCCGTCTCTTCAAAGCTTCACCTTACATTTTCTTTTACCAATATTGCCACTGGTCCTGGTCCCCAGCCCTCCAACTACCAGATCGCAGCGCACATGGAAAGTATATTTTAGGGTTTTCAGTTTCCCAACCTGGAACTTCACGGGCAAATCCGCCTTCAAATGGAGAGGAATGCTTCCATCCACCCGCTGTGCATTCAGCAACGTAATTTGTTTATTGTTGAGCTGGACGTCAGTCCCGGTGAGAACAACAGTTAAAGTAGTAATAGTTTCATGCGCCTGGTAAAAAGCAGGTAATTTGCCCCTGGAGAGCTCTGTGCCGCTGTAGAAAACCCCAATATAGCTGTCATCAAGGTAATATATGCCGATCTTTCTGTTCCGATTCGTCGTCCTCGCCCCTACCACAAATTGCGACGAAACGGTGGCATCTGGGGCGACGGCAAAGCTCAAGATCTGAAAATTCTCGACAGAATACTTGGCCAGCCTGGGCTTGAAGACGGCGTAGAAAATAACTCCAGCTATGACAATGGCTATGGCGAAGAGCATCAGGATCTGAAATCCCAAAACGAAGCAACTGAGGCAGAAATTGCGGTGGAATTTGGGACGGCCAGTGTGAAATCTAGGGTACTGCCCGAAGGGTTTCTGCTGGATTTCGGAATGGTGTAGGTGATGGTCTCCTTTTTCCGCCATGAGGATGGATTTTTGCGCAGCGGTATTTTCTGTTCATTTTCTTGAGCCATTGCTACCTTATTTATGTCCTCCGCCGCCCAAAAGTTTAACTGTGTAATACAGCTCGCTTTCCCTTTAAGAAGGGGACGGGATTCGAACAGGGGTGGAGTGATGGACGGTGAACGGCTATACGTTTTGGTGTTTGTTCTGGACACGTGTGAAGTTTACAGAGGAATAAGATACTTGGCGATATAAACGGGGGTTACTCAACATAGGATGCGTTGGCCCCGTGTAAACTTATTATCCCTTTTCAGTCATTTCACTCTCTGCCTTCTCTAAAAAGTTAGAATAATAATTTTTTCCCCTCCAATGTTACCCACAGCGATTCCTTTGAATTCTCCTCGACAGCGGTTATTCTCTGAATTTTAATGCCCTGTTTCCAACACAATCGTCAAGATGTTTGTGGGTAGATACGGAGAATCTCATGAAAGTCGTTATTAGGGAAGAGCATCACTAACTGAACATGTTCTACTAATCATACATCTTATACATATTTGACCTCTCAATTAAGGCATGGTCTAAACAACAAACTAAAATGCTTATCTTATCAAAGGGAGCACTTCAATTTTTTTTTTCAATCGTCCATGCTTTATGTTGTAGTTGGTATTTAGCCACGGGTCCTAATTATTAATTTTAAAAGAGCTTCAAAAATGATAGCACGTGTCATTTTTTTAGTTTTTTCAGTTGGTAATTGGTTCATTTGTGCACCACTATTTGGACATTTGTCTATGACTATTGGGACATATGGCCACAAATAATGACATTTTTAAGTGAGCGACTATTGGTGCATCTTTGAGTGGGTATCGGATGGCTCTTTGAAATGACCACTTTTTGACCCTTCAAAACTTGACGGTCTCTACGAGGAGTTTTGTTAATGTTCAGAAACCAAGAAATATTGTTCAAAGTGTCAACTCACATACAAAGACAACAAAAAAAAAGAGTTGAAATCCAACATATAGTTTAGGCTCTACTAATACGCGAAGTTAGGGTGTGTGAGTATTAGTGTTCTTCCCCTAATTTAAATAATTCTATGAGAGGTTAAGATATGTATACTTGGTTTGTAGCACACTTATATATCTTTCTAAGAAGTCAAGGAATATTAATTAGTTCCATATTACTACAAGGACCAATTAAAGGATCTTTCTTTCCTTCCTTTTATATATTAAGTATTATTCAGAATAGAAGTGTATCTTTTCAATGTCAAAAGAGGCACCCATCTTCTTTTACAATGTTAATTATTGTAAACACTATCATATTTATATCTTAAAGAATTTATGTAAAGGTAAGGAATATATAATATTAATTTATAGACCCATGAAAGAATCTATATATCTATCTTTCTTTCTTTCTTATTATATATGAAGTATTATCCAAGAATAAAAATGTACCCCTTTTAATGTCAAAATAGACATGCATTCTCTTTAACAATGTTGATTATTGTAAAAACTAACATATTTATATCTTAAAGAATTTATGTGAAAGATAAGGAATATATCATATTTGTTCATTATTGTATTTTCATATTTCTCTTAAATTCTTTATAAATAAAAAAGTTTTAAGATTAAATTATTTTCATATCATTATATTTTTATTTTATATTTATTCATATCTTATTTTCAGAAAAAGCTTAGATTCTAAGCAATGGTAAATAAATAAATTAGGATGATAAAGTCAATAAACACATTGGTAAAGTGAAATTTTATTTTATGATCTAAGTGTAATGACAAGGCATGTTTAGTATTAGAAATAATAATAAAGAATTAGTATTAATGTTGTGTATATTTAGATGTAGTTATAGAAAATTAGTGTTTATAGTTTGATGAAAGTTTTAAATTTTATGTATTTTCATAAATTCTTTATATTGGATTTAAGTCTTTAAATTAATCTTGAATATTATATAAGAATGATATGTAGCAGACATGAGAATGATTTAGTAGGAAGTTGCAAACAATAATACCTTTGTATTCACCTTCTTTATATCTAATTTCATCAAGGCAATGTTTATAAGTAATTTAGAGGAGCTTGTTAGATTTTGTCTTCTAGGTCAACCCTTGATTAAATTAGCCTTATGCTTATAAATGAATAATTAAAGATGACATTCTTAAGCATGTAGACAGTCTATGTGATTTTAATTCATTTAGACTCGTTAAAAATTGAAGTGTGCTCTAAATATTCTTTTTTGGGACCCCAAAATCCAACATGATAATAAGTGCACATTGAATGCCTTTAAATACCAATGTACATCACAATATGTCACACAAATGTGTACTAAGCCTCCTTAAAATGACTACCAAGAAAGGACATTCTTTAATTTTTAATTTAAAATATTGATTATTGGTCTCAATCCTAAAGTAATTGAGGCTAACCCACATCAATGGGTATGTGTGTGGAGATGGAAAGTGATAAAACATTTATTTTAAGGCATAATATATGTTACAAAAATGGACACAAGCCATTATACGCTCACTTTAGGGCTCAATTATGTAGAATTTTTAACATGATTTTAGCGTAGTGGATACACATTACAATCTAAACAACTCAAATCGAATCTCTCGTATCAAAATAAGTTTAGATTTCCCAAAGTTGAGGACTAAACCTAGATTTCAAATGCCTAAATATATGTTTTACAAATGACAAAGAAATGTTGAATGCGCTCTTTAACAAGTTCATGTATTCTAGGACAATATTCTATAAAGGGACCAATACAATGTCAAGCCTTGTCTTATTTTTCTTGGTAGAGTCACCAATGTAATCATGTTTCGAGAATAATTTTAAATTTATCAAAATATGTCTTCCACAAGAGAGAAACAAGAAAAAAAATATTGTATGATTATGGGAACAATGGATTAGATGGATGTTGGACATGTAAGGAAATTAGGGCCCGTTTGTTTCGTGGAATTTGTGCATGCTGGAATTGCCAATTCTGGAATTGAATCCATTCCGGCAATTGGGATATTCTCAAAATGAATTCTAGAATTAGGCTGTCCTGTTTGGTTCACCTAGAAGATGACTGAGAAGATGCAGATTCTGTGTTTGGTTCCACAAAATTGGAATTGGAATTGGAACTTTGTTTTTGCACACATACACATATACACACACACGTGTGTGTATACACACACACACATGTGTATATATACATGCATACACATATATACACACATGTGTGTATACATACACACATGTGTGTGTATACACACACATGTGTATATATACACACATATGTATATACACATGTGTATATATATACACATATATATACACATGTATATATATGCATACACATGTGTGTATATATACACATACACACATATATACACACATGTATGTATATACACACACATGTACACATATATATGTGTGTATATATACACACATACACACACATTCATGTGTATATATAAACATACACATATATACACACACATGTGCACTTATACAGACATGTGTGCATATATACACATACACATGTGTGTACACACACACATACATGTATGTATATACACATGTATACACATATACACACATATGTGTATATATACATGTGTGTATATACACTTGTGTGTACACACACACACACACACACATATCCTTATAGCAATATAATATACATTATTGAGACAAAAATGGGAATGAATTTTCCTTCCCAAAATAATACTTTCAATTCCAATTCTAGGTCTGAGAAGGAATTGTGGAATGCTCAAAATGACCCAAAATTAGAATTCGCATAACCCTATTCCAATTTTTAATTCTGGAACCAAACAGGGAATTGAACATTTTGAGAATTTGGAAATGCCAATTCCGGTTCAATTCCAATTCCACCCCTCAACCAAACGGGCCCTTAAGGTAGTAGAACTTCTTACACTAATCTTGAGGAGAGGAATGCAAAAAAAATTCAGATCTTCAATACAATTTCAAAAATAAATATAAATATCATGCATACAACAACACAATCATTTATGTGGGAAAAGTCATTCAGGAGAAAAATCTCACACTCTAAAAGTTGTCCAATATGTTTTTTTAAAATCAACAAGATAACAATATACTTGCAAATCAAACTTCCCACCCGAGTATCACCAACCACAAATTTGGAGATAAATATTATAAGACTCTTAATCACAACCTCTATAATGTGCACTTAATTTATTGCAAATAAAAGGCATGAAACTCTAATCCAAGATGTCATATGATGTGTCAAACACATACCAACACATGTAACTCCTTACAACTCATTTATGTGTCCAAAACATTTATATATCTCCCATTTTAGAAGTCCCAACTTTTGTGGTCATTTTGATTAAGGAGTCTACTTAATTAAACATTTGAATAATGAGAAAGTTCATGAAGTTCTGTGTCAATTTTTTACTTGCCATGTTACTTATGACCAATTTTGGGCCAAAAATTGTATCCAAACACTTCAAAATGGACTTTAAAACTTTCAAAAATAGAAACTTTAATATCTTTAAATCAAGACATGATCTTGCAATGAAAATTTACCAACATGCTTATTTAGCCAACCCATTGCTATAAAAAAAAATTGGACCAATCTGTGCTTAAATGCAAGCTTACTATAAATAGTAATCTTATGTAATTGTAAGGTTGCTTACTATAAATGGTAATCTTATGTAATTGTAAGGTTGAGACACCATTTTTCAAACATTCTCCCACTTGCTGAGCAATTTGCAAGAGAAAAGTGAGTATCTACACCATAATTTAATTGCTAGGGGTTGTGAGGCCCATAGAATTCAAATACTATCAAAACTTCTTTTTTGTTAAAAGCCTTAGTTAAGAATCTAAATATTTGTCAAGGTCTCTATTGGGAAAATAGGTGGTATACACTTTGCATAGTAATGTTTATAATTGTAATAGGGGTAAGTTAAAGAAGCTGAGTCCACTTATTGGGGAAAGTTTACACACAGTCACTTTTCCAAAAAAATTCTCAACAAAATGAGGTCTAGCAAAAATAGAATGGGGTCACATATAGGCTCATGGTCCTGAGCCTAAATTTGGAAGTTCGCTTTAGGACCCTGAGCCTAGATTTAAGAAACACAAGCCTGTATGGAATGAGGTCATGTTCTATACGGGGTTGCGTTCCCAAGAAGTATTTAATTTTTTCAATGAAAATGGGCAAGAGGGTCATTTTCACTAAACATGCCCCCCTCCTATTCACGATCTCACTTCCCTTCTGGCCCTAGCAATGTTGAGGTTGGCCATATTTTTTTTTGTTTTCATTAGTATTTTTTGTATTTATTAGTATCTTTTATTGGTTTTTTATTGAGAAATAGTTTGTACATATGTTAATATTTAGTTTTATTGTTTAAATGTTAAAAAAAAAGGTTATTTTTTATACTTAGATCTTTCATGTATTTTGTAAATATAGAATTAAATTTTATTTTATTTTAATTTTTTTACTTCATAAAAATGTGGAAAGCATGTACACATAATAAATACACAAAACTTTTGTGGTCATTACTTTTGATTAAGGAGTCTACTTAATTAAGAATTTGAATAATGAGAAAGTTCATGAAGATCTCTGTCAAATGTTTACTTGCTATGTCAATTATGACCAATTTCAGGCCAAAAATTGTATCCAAACACTTCAAAATGGACTTAAAACTTTCAAAAATAGAAAATTTAATATCTTTAAATCAAGACATGATCTTGCAATGAAAATTTACCAACATGCTTATTTAGCCAACCCATTGCTTAAAAAAAAATTGGACCAATCTGTGGGGTGCAAGCAAGAAGATGAGTCCACTTGAGGCAGAACTTTTTAACTTAGTCGTTTTCCCGAAATCGTACTTCAAGAAACAGGGTGACGTTTTTAAAAAGCGGGGTGACGTTTCACTTCGGGACCCCGAGCCTTAATTCAAATCATCACCCCATAGGAGACGGGGTCCCAAGGCTAAATGAGGTCACACTTGAAATGGGGTGACGTTTGGAATGCTACCCCGTTTCAGAATAGGGTGACGTTTCATACGTGACCCCGTTTTGAAAACTATATAATTTTTCTTGGCACTTTTATTGTCACTTTCAGCCAGCATGATCCCACTCCAGAGCTCTACCCCATTTTGTTAGAGCCCAAAATCCTTCAGGTAATGATGTTTTCAACTTTTTTAAAAAGTTTTATTGTCATTTTTTAAAAATTTATTAGTAGTTTTAACCATTTTTCTAATCATTTTTTTTTTCCTTCAGAGTTGTAGCTCTCTAGTTGCCGTCTACACCACTTGCACGTAGGTCTTTTTTTTAATATATTAAGTTTAATTATTGTTTTTATTATTTTTAATAGTATTTATTGTTATTTTTATTATGAAAAATGCAATGTATGTCAAATTTATTTAATCAATTATTGTACCTAAATGTTAAAATTAGTTTAGTAAATGTATTTAATTTTTTCTTGTATTTAGTATATATATCGTAAAATGTACAATAGAAAATTAAAACAAATGAGAAACCCGCACCACATACCTGAAGCACATAACTTGTAATTTTGTAACCTTAAATTTTTAACACATAATAGAAACCCTAGTACCTATGAATGGGTCCTCCCACCCCTTAAGACCCCTTTAGATGCATTAAAATCTCTTAGGACCTATTACGTACCCTTTAGATGGATGCATTGTTTAGATATACATAATGTAGATGGATA
>MU227805.1:3374408-3387432 GCA_018584345.1 Thuja plicata
TTTATGACCCCTTAACATTAACTAGGCAGCCCCACAACCTATTACAAACCCTAAGGGTTTCTATGACCTATTTATGACCACTTAGGATCAATTTGTACCCCTTAGGCCCTATTATGTATCTTAATGGATCTTAATGGGTCACATGATCCATTATGACCCCTTAGTACCTATGAATGGGTCCTCCAACCCCTTAAGACCCCCTAGGAAGCATAAGGAGCCCAAAGGTATCATAGGAGCTATTATGACCCCTTAGGATCAATTCACACCCCTTAGCTCCTATTATGACCCCTTAGTCTTATGAATGAGTCCTACCACCCCTAAGGCCCCTTCAGACGCATTAAAAGCCCTTAGGACCTATTACGTACCATAAGGGATCATAATACCCATTAAGGACTTCAAGTTTCTTTATGACCCCTTAACATTAACTAGGCAACCCCACAACCTAATACAAACCCTAAGGATTTCTACAACCTATTTATGACCACTTAGGATCAATTTGTACCCCTTAGGCCCTATTATGTATCTTAATGGATCTTAAGGGGTCACACGATCTATTATGACCCCTTAGTACTTATGAATGGGTCCTACCACCCCTTAAGACCACTTTGGCCCCATTAAAAGCCCTTAGGACCTATTACGTACCATAAGGGATCATAAGACCCATTAAGGACTTCAAGTTTCTTTATGACCCCTTAACATTACCTAGACAACCCCACAACCTATTACAAACCCTAAGGCTTTCTACGACCTATTTATGACCACTTAGGATCAATTTATACCCCTTAGGCCCTATTACGTATCTTAATGGGCCTTAAGGGGTCACAAGATCTATTATGACCCCTTAGTACTTATGAATGGGTCCTACCATCTGTTAAGACCACTTTGGCCCCATTAAAATCCCTTAGGACCTATTACGTATCATAAGGGGTCATAAGACCCATTAAGGACTTCAAGTTTCTTTATGACCCCTTAACATTAACTAGACAACCCCACAACTTATTACAAACCCTAAGGGTTTCTACGACCTATTTATGACCACTTAGGATCAATTTGTACTCCTTAGGCCCTATTATGTATCTTAATTGGTCTTAAGGGGTCATGGGATATATTATGACCCCTAAGTACTTATGAATGGGTCCTACCGCCCCTTAAGACCACTTTGGCCCCATTAAAAGCTCTTAGGACCTATTACGTACCATAAGGGGTCATAAGACCCATTAAGGACTTCAAGTTTCTCTATGAACCCTTAACATTAACTAGGAAGACCCACAACCTATTACAAACCCTAAGGATTTCTATGACCTATTTATGACCACTTAGGATTAATTTGTACCCCTTAGGCCCTATTTTTTGGAAAGATTGTTGGAAAGCTACAATGGAAACAATTGTTGTTTTGTCATTGATGTCAAACCTTAACTGGTAAGACTATTGTGATCGGTTTGAGTACCATATCTATTGATTGTTGAAGAAGATTTAAAGGCAAGGATAACAAGAAGACCAAGTGAAGTGGTTGAGTTATGGGAAATCTCAAGGGTACTTGATCATTTGGCACATTGGCAATGTAATGTGTTTTTTATCTTTTGATGACAGTTTACTGTGAACAGTTTATGCCGAGCGAAGTTAGTGATGATCGGGCCCCAGTAAATTTCCAAGGAAACCAGTGATGACCGAGCGGAAGAACATTGTGTTGGATGAGCAACATTATTTTGGTAATTATTGAGATTTGAGATCTTTGGCCGACATAATTGATTTTATTGGGATATGTAAAGTTAATTAAGGATAAGCATGATTGGTCTACACTATTTAAATGCATGGGTAACCATAATTAATGCATGGATCAAAGATTTATTTTGTGATTTCTTTGGTGAAATAAATTAAATATAATGATGGAAAGATCCGTTGGATCTGACCTAACCTAAGATCTACGATCTTGATTAAGCGGCAAAAGATTTATCTAACCTAGATGAAGAGGTATAAGATAACCTCAAGGGGTTATTTATGTAGTATGGTGAGTATGCAAGAGGATTGCATAGTTAATTGACTGATTGGCATGATCTAATCAGAGAAGGCTGAGTAGAGAAGAGAGAGTTGCATAAGTGTTTGCTTGACAAATTTCCAAGTAGATCTGAAGATTGAAAAGAGAATGGAGGCCACTCGGTGAATTAGTATTAGAGCTGAATTGGATCTGTATTTGTATTTAGTAAGTTGTATGTATCAGATCACACTTGCTAATTACTTTCTAACCATTTATCAGTCAAAATCCTTTAACCAGGTTGACCTAATAGTCATTTTATAAATCCTTTTAGCAAGGTGACATTCAGGCGGAATGTTCTAAGCCCGCTAACAAGGCCACTCTTGACAGGGTGATTAAATCCTTTAACTAGGTCATATTTAGCAATGTGTTTTGTAACCTTTAATAGGGTTGGCTCCTAACAGAGCTCACTTTAGAAGAGTGAAAACTTGATACCATGTTATTGGTGGTTTTTCCCATATTGGGTTTCCACGTTAAATACTGGTGTCAACTTGTGTGAATGTTTATGTTGTGTTTTACTATTAAAGTTGATTACATCTGAACAGTAAACTGCATATGCATGTTGTTGATTTATGTTATTGCTGCCGAGCAGATCTGAGTTGTTCAAATTGGTATAAAGTTTAATTGGGCACATCTAGACCTGAGGATAACTGATTCACCCCCCCTCTCAGTTATTCTGAATTCATTCTAGCACTATTATGTATCTTAATGGATCTTAAGGGGTCACAGGATCTATTATGACCCCTTAGTACTTATGAATGGGTCCTTCCACCCCTTAAGACCACTTTGTCCCCATTAAAATCCCTTAGGACCTATTACGTACCATAAGGGATCATAAGACCCATTAAGGACTTCAAGTTTCTTTATGACCCTTTAACATTAACTAGACAGCCCCATAACCTATTACAAACCCTAAAGGTTTTTACGACCTATTTATGAACACTTAGGATCAATTTGTACCCTTGAGGCCCTATTATGTATCTTAATGGGTCTTAAGCGGTCATAGGATCTATTATGACCCCTTAGTACTTATGAATGGGTCCTACCACCCCTTAAGACCACTTTGGCCCCATTAAAATCCCTTAGGACCTATTACATACCATAAGGGGTCATAAGACCCATAAAGGACTTCAAGTTTCTTTATGACCCCTTAACATTAACTATACAACCCCACAACCTAATACAAACCCTAAGGATTTATACGACCTATTATGACCACTTAGGATCAATTTGTACCCCTTAGGCCCTATTATGTATCTTAATGGATCTTAAGGGGTCACATGATCTATTATGAACCCTTAGTACTTATGAATGGGTCCTACCACCCCTTAAGACCACTTTGGCCCCATTAAAAGCCCTTGGGACCTATTAAGTACCATAAGGGGTCATAAGACCCATTAAGGACTTCAAGTTTCTTTATGAACCCTTAACATTAACTAAGTAGCCCCACAGCCTATTACAAACCCTAAGGGTTTCTACGACCTATTTATGACCACTTAGGATCAATTTGTACCCCTTAGGCCCTATTATGTATCTTAATGGGTCTTAATGGGTTGTATGATCCATTATGACCCCTTAGTACCTATGAATGAGTCCTCCCACCCCTTAAGACCCCCTAGGAAGCATAAGGAACCCAAAGGTATCATAGGAGCTATTATGAGCCCTTAGGTTCAATTCACACCCCTTAGCTCCTCTTATGACCCCTTAGCTCCTAGTATGACCCTAAAACCTTAACGCTAAACCCTAAAGATAAATTCACCCCTTAGGATAAATTCACACCCTTTAGCTCCTATTATGACCCCTTAACATTAATTATTCAGCCCCAAAACCTATTACAATCCCTAAGGAATTCTACAAACTATTTATGTACACTTAGGATCAATGGGTCTTAATGCAATGTTTCTTAGATGTTTATGTATGGATCTTTAGTTGGATGCATTGATTAGATGGTTAATGTATTTATTTATTATCATGCATTAATGCAATGATGTTAATTATTAATGTAATGACCCTAATTTATTCAAATGTACTAGATATATACATGATGTAGATGGATGCATGTGCAATGTTTCTTAGATGTTTATGGATGTTTAGATGGACTCATTGTTTTGATGGTTAATGTATGTATTTATTAGATCATGCATTAATGCAAGGATGTTAATTATTAATGTAATGGCCCTAATTTATGCAAATGTACTAGATATACATGATGTAGATGGATGCATGTGTGATGTTTCTTCTAGATGTTTATGTATGGATGTTTATCTATGAATGCATTGTTTAGATGGTTAATGTATGTAATTATTATCATATATGTATGTAATTTTACTTCAATTATATGCGCAGGGTATATTTTGTGCATATCATCATGGATAATTTTAATATCGATGATTTGATTAATCGTGGTCTAGATCCTCCACCTCCACCCCCACAACCACTCCCCCACCCCCACCTCCTCCACCTCCACCACAACCCAATCTGAATGATTTTGAATGCTTCAAAGCATTAGTTGATGAGAATATTAATTCTATAGTTGGACACATTGATTCTCTTGGAAACCAACCATTTGTTCCTCCACATGTGCACCGATACATTGATACAATGCAAAGCATTGTAGATTTTGTGAGATATATTGATGGGGATCTCAATGGCCATAATGCTTGGAGAGAGGAGATGAGGAAATATTATGCCGATGGCCTCTCCTACCAGCAAATCAATTAGTTAAAAATCACAAAGGACACAATTGCTCCATATTTCTTTGACCCAAAAACACATGAGCCCATCCATAATAAAAAAATGCATTTCCATGAGGTGGTGTAGACATGATGGAATGGTTAATATTTTTTGGAGTCATTGGTGGATGTGTTTTAATCACCCCCCATGAAAACCAAGAAGTGCCTTTTTATTCATCAAAAAAATTATATGTTGAGTTTGTGTTGGGTAGAAAACCCAACTACTTTGATATTAGATATTTCTAGGGGGTCGGTCTTGGCATGCCTCAAATTAGGTAAGGGGCTAGGATTGACCCTAGGAGACCCATGCCACCCGCACCTCTCTTGGATCCTCTAGAACCTATATTACATGTACCATTTTATCATCAGTCCATGGTATCAACACTTGGATCATTAAGCCAGTTGACTACAAGCTTCAAGGAGCAGTCCACACACATTGCAAGTCCTGCAACAGAGCCTCATCTCTGCACAAATTGCAATGAGATGTGTTATGGTTATATGCCTTAGGAGGGTGAGGCTACTTCTTCATCACATGGAGTATCACATCAGTTTCGATCATATGTGGACATGCTCACTGCTAGAGACCATCCTCTCGATCACCAGGATCGATAGGTACAAATAAATTCTCACCTATATTTCTTTCTAATTTAATTTGAACACATGTATACAATTTTTATGTTTTTATATCATGTGCAATATGAATTTAATTTATTCAAAATACATGTATGTATGTGCTTGTGAACAAACTATGGGCGGAGAGCCATCGAGCTCAACACTAGATGGGATAATTTTTCCTCGACGTCTGTTGGCACATCTCATGGGGTATAATTCGAGAAATCAAGAGATTAGTGAAGTAAATTTTTAATTTTTCCTTCAATTAAGTCTTAAATAAACCCGTACATTTCTAAAAAAAATGTGTTGTAAAACAGGGGGGTCATGATCCACTGAGAGACACTATGCCCAGTGGTCCACCACTATCCTTTATACTGGATGCCGAGCCACCAGAGGTAATTTACTATCACAATTTATCAATGAATTTCCATGTATCAATGAATTTCCATGTATTGAAGCACAATTTAACCCCTTACTACAAATTAGTGCAATTTCCTACACAACTAAATTTGTGAATCTTTGTATATGTAGGTCGCTGCTGGCGATACCACACAGATTGAGTCCCAAGAGGGACCAAGACAAGAAATGGATGTACAGATGGTAATTTTAAATTATTCTTCACAATTTTATATAAATTGTATTAAAATATTAAAATTCATTTTTATAGTATTGGTGTTGATCATTTCATGCAGATAGAGTCCCAAGAGGGACAACACCATGTGACAGGTCATGATGTCCACTAGGACATTGGAGGAGACACAAAAAATGTCATGGTAATAACTTCTTCTCAAGAGTTAATTTTTATAAATGTTATTAAAGTTATTTTTTAAGATAATTTTGAGTAGATTAAACATTGAATTCATGTATATGTATTAGAGCCAATAGATTATTAAACTATGGTTCCTTTTTAATAGATTCATTCACATGATCTTGATTCATGTGGATTGAAGAGGACTTTGGACTTTAGGGATGCATGATTTCATGCATATTTTATATTATATACACTTTATTTTTTATGTTGTACGAACACTTGATACTAGGACACTTGATATTTTATGTTATGGACACTTGAAATTTTATATTATATACACTTGATGTTTTATGTTACAAACAGTTGATTTTAGACACTTGATATTTACATGGGTTTTATGTTATGGACACTAGATTTTAGACAATTTATATTTTCATGGGTTTTATTTACATGCTTTATTTGATGGATAATTTATGTATATATATCTATTGTATACAATTTGAAAATTAAAATAAAATGACAAAAAGAACAAGATATAAGATAATGTGAAAATTAAAAGCTTCTCGATATTCAAGATAGAATGAGTGAACATGTCCTTGGTACTTTTAATAATAAAACAATATAAATCTGTGCAATAATAAAAATATTTGGGTCATCAAAAAAATGAAGTCATTATAGACCTAAACTAAAATAGAACTAGCAACCTGCAACAATAGAAAAATATTTAAGAAGTAACTAAAATTATGTGGACATAGTAAATATGAAGCCAATAACATTTACAAATTTAACTAAACTTAACTAAAATTTTGTGAACATAGTAAATTCAACTACAAATTAATGTTTGTGAGTATGTAAATGTAATACCATCATACTTACCATATTTAAAAAATAACATTCATTAAAAGGTCTTTAAACAAAATGGTGTCACTATGTGGTGCAGGAGCACACCTAGGCTAACCTCCATAGTGATGATGTCTTGGCTTGTACTTGACATTGGCCAAGTCAAGATAGGATGTTTACTTTGGACCTTAGAAGGTCATTACATTGTGGACTAGGTGAGTTAGTCATTAGGACTAAGGTCACCAAAATAGTCATTGTCAGTAGGTTTTTAATTTTCTTAGGCTTAGAAGCTTAGTGATGGATTTGAGCTTTGAATGTGTCCTAAACACTTAAATTTTGTCATAGAGATGCTTAGGGGCCATTAATGAGGTTGGTTCCTCAAAATGAGGAGGTTAGAGGTACTAAAACTTAGGAAGTTGGCATAATGGAAAAGATGCCAAAAGTTGTTACAATGTTGTCATGACAACATTTGTAATTATTGCAAATGTTGCATGCAACATTTGGTTACTTTGGATCCCCCTAGAAAATAGGAGTGGGATGTCGACCAATAGTCCCTAAAAGCATGTAAGATAGCATCTAATGCATAGGGAGGCTTGAATCTCATCAGTTGTGAGGATTGTAAGAAATATTGTTTTTGGAATATAGCTCTGCAACTCTGATTTTGTGAAGGACCCTAGAATTTCATTGTGAAAGTGCCATCTAATGGATTAAAAGCTTTGAAATAATGATTGTTTTGTGTTCATAGGATATTTCTAAGCATCTTTCATTCAGTAAGCTAGTTGTTTTGAGTTAGTCTAAGGTCTTAGATAAATTGTTTTGTGTGTTCACTGGTCCTGTCCCGATCAGTCAGCCATTTCATGGCTCCCCCATGAAAAATAACCATGGGATCTTCCTAAGGGTGGTTGAATATGTTAGGGGAGTCATTAGCCTATACATATGTAGGAGTAGGATTCTGGTGGAGTCGAGTTGCTATTTTTAGTGCCAAGCCCTAGGCGAACTGACAATGCCCAGTTAGAGGTTTGGAGATGAAACAGTGAGCATTTCATGCGGGGAAGGAAAGTACAGCATGGGGTAAGAGTAGAAATAGGTGTGATATGACCTAATCTTACATTTTTGAGAGATTTGGGAGCTTACCAATCCATTTGGTCAAGTTTTGAACAAGAAAATAGTCAAGTCCTACTAATTAGGCCTATTAGCCCTATGGGTCCTAGATAATAGGAACCCTATGTACAGAGGGCTCAGGAGACTAAAAATTTCAAAATCTCTTGTAAAATGATAAAGGGTATCTAAATGTGGGATTATTTTTTCAAGTTCTTTGGGAAAGTTTTGAAATAAATAGGAAAAGGTCTCTATAAAAGGCTACAAGGAATTAGGCCTAATTAGGCTTCTTAGGGTCTCAAACTTGATCTCGAATAAAAAGGGTTAAGAGATCCATCAAGATGGAGTCAAATGGGAACATGTATGGTTTAAAACATGCTTAGCACACCTACAATGATTCATGAATTCTAGAGTGGAGTTGGCACTTAGATCCTTCTAAGTGTAGGAGGAGTGAAGTACCCAAAGGGTGTTAGTCTTTCAAAGGTGAAGAACAAAGAGAGAGGCTCTTAGAGGAGAGTTGGATTAGGAATTATTTAATCATCTAAGCCTAATAAGGACCTAGAGGAGATTAGGATCCTTGAAGAAGACAAAGAAGGTCTTCTTAGCAAAGTGTGCAAGCAAGCCTTAGGAACACTCACACCATATTGGTATCAGAGCTTGATTAAGATCAAGCTTGTGGTGGATGTTTCAGCCTACTGAATCAGTTGGAGAAAATACACCAGTGGGATCAGTAGAAGATAAAACCATGGTGACTAATGCTAAGTTATCCAAAAAGGTGGACGAGAAAGAAGAAGACAACAAGTTGTTAAGAGACAGATTGTCTCAAATGGAGAAACTATTGGGTGAAGTCCAAGCTAAAGCTAATAAGATGAAGGATAAGATAGATCATAAAGAAGAAGAAGAAGCAAGGGAGAAGGGAGTGGATTTAGAAGAGGAAGCTCCAACCCCTGACCCTGTTATTTCTGAGGAACCCTTCTTAAAGGCACTAAAGGCTTTAAGTGGCAAAGCTTTGGAGGGTGTACCATTGTTTAGTGGACAAATGGATCCATATTTAGTTGTGGATTGGATTGAAAGTATAGAGAACCATTGATAATGTGATGGTATCATAGAGGCCTAAAAATTGAATGTGGTCGAGTCAAGGTTGAGAGGATTAACCCTCACATGGTGGAAGTTTGTTCAAACTGAAAGGGAGAACGAAGGAAGGAGTCCTATAGTCACATGGAAGGGCATGGTGACTAAGTTCAAGAAGACTTACTTGCCCAATGACTATGAGGTTTAGTTGCATAGAAGAAGACACAATCTCAGACAAAAAGATTTGGATCTCCAAGCATACACCAAAGAGTTCCAAAAGTTGTGCTTAAGGTCACAAGTGGTGGAGGATGAAAGCATCAAGCTAGCTAGGTATTTTAATGGACTCAAGTGGTCTATTCAAGAAGACATGAGTCTTGTGAACTTCAAAAAGATTCACCAATGTTATCAAATGACCTTGAAAATAGAGGAGAAAGCCAAAAGAAAACAAGAGAAAACCTCCAAAGGAAGAGGTAGAGGAAGGGATATTAGAGGATCAAGAGGTGGCTATGGTGGAAGGAGATCGGAATCAAGGACACAAGGAGAAGTCAAGTACACTGAGAAGCAAGAAGGAAGTTCTAGTAGAGGTGGTAGAGGAAGAAACTCTAATTTTAGAGGAAGAAGTGGTGGACAAGGAAGAGGCAATTACTTTGCCAATATGAAATGTTATCATTGTAACCAAATGGGACACCCTGCCTATAGGTGTCCAGAGAAGGGTAGTACTTCTCAAGGAGGTAACAAGAGGACTAATTTAGTTCATGAAGAGACAAATGTAGAAGAGACACACTCTGAGGTACCATTAAATTTAGAAGAAGGTGAGAACCTCATGATGAGGAGAACATTGATCAAGGAGTCAGTTAAAGAAGAGACAAGCCAAAGAAGGTCCCTATTTAGAATAAAATGTAAGGTGATGGGAAAAGTATGTAGAGTCATCATTGACTTAGGGTCTACTGAAAAAATTGTGTCAGAGGAAGTAGTCTCCAAGTTAAGCATGACAAGGATACTACACACACATCCTTACAAGGTCACATGGCTCAATAAGGGACAACATGTCTTAGTCAACGAGCAAGCTTGGGTGGATTTCTCTATAGGGAGATATAAGGACAAGGTTCTATGTGATGTGCTGCCTATGGTCGCATGTCACTTGCTCCTAGGCAGACCATGGAAATCTGACCGCCAAGCTATCCATGATGGGGTGAAGAACTCCTATACCTTCAAGAAAGATAGTAACTTTCAGAATTCAATCACTGTTAGAAAGTGCAGATGTGAAGACAACAGGTCCTAATGTGCTCATGGTTGGTGAAAAATAATTCATAGAATCCATGGAAGAAGGAGAAGGAATTGGCTATGCATTGGTACTAAGGCTAAGAGATAAAAATGAGACAAGGTGGATAAGAAACCAAAGTTACCTAAGGAGATAAAAAGTATGTTGCATAATTATGAAGGCATAGTAACTGATGGAAAACCATCAACATTACCCCCTAAAAGAGCCATAAGTCATAGGATAGATTTCATACCTAGAGCTACCCTACCAAACAAAGAAGCTTACAAGATGACCCCTCAGCAAAATGAGGAGATTACTAGACAAATAGAAGAACTCCTAAACCAAGGCCTAATCAAGAAAAGCATTAGCCCTTGTGCCATACCCACTTTCCTAGCACCTAAGAAAGGTGGATCTTGGAGGCTTTGTATTGATTCAAGAGCCATAAATAGGATAACCATTAGGTATAGGTTTCCCGTTCCTAGGATTGAGGACCTAATGGATTGTCTAGGTGGAGCTAAGTACTTTAGTAAGATAGAATTGAAGAGTGGCTATCACTAAATTAGGATACATGAGGGAGATGAGACAACCTTCAAAACCAATGAAGGTTTGTATGAATGTATTTTCATGCCATTTGTACTGTCTAATGCCCCCTCCACATTCATGAGGCTCATGAATGAAGTCCTCAAAGACTACATTGGAAAATTTGTAGTAGTATATCTTGATGATATACTGATTTATAGTAGGACAAGAGAGGAGCATCTTCAACACCTTGAGATTGTCTTAAAGAAGCTGCATGAGGAGAAGTTGATGATCAACTTGGAGAAATGTGAGTTCCTCAAAACAGATCTAATGTACCTTGGGTTTTTTTTCTCTCATGGAAATATGAAAATGGACAAGAGTAAAGTGGAAGACATCATAAATTGGCCTACTCCAAGGATAGCAACAGAGGTAAGAATTTTTCATGGCCTTGCCCAATATTATAGGAAGTTTAGTGTTATTTGTGCTCCTATGTTGGACACAATCAAAGGAGAAATGAAGACTAAGTTCATATGGAATGAACAAGCTACTAAGAGCTTTGAGTTGTTAAAAGAAAATATTTCTACCCAACCTATCTTAGTCTTGCCAAGCTTTGAGAAGCTTTTCACCATTGAGTGTGATGCAAGAAATGTGGCTATTGGAGCTATTGTTATGTATGTGGAGCCTTAGCATACTCAGTTTCTTTCGGTGCGGTTTCCCTCTAGACATATCTATATGGGCCCCAAGCTCGGGCTCAAGGGGTAGAGCCCCTTGCGGGGTCCTGGGTTGACCATCAATTTTCTATTAGTCGGAGTATTTTTGCCCTAATTAGGTTATGTCAAAAATACATGTGTAAAGGGATTAGAGTTTTGAGATTTCATTGTATGAGGGATTTTCGTAGCTTCCTGCGGTGGTATTGAGTTGCAAGTTTCAAATTGTAATTACTGGATAATAATAAAGATATTGGACTCACTATTGGTGGATGTGGCCTAGGGATTGGGTGAACCACATTAAATCTCTCTGTCTTTGTGTTCTCTTCCGTGCTTTAATATTTGCATATTTTGTTTATTATTCTAACAAGTGGGATCAGAGCAAGGTTTTTTCATTCGTTCTTTCAACTATTCTCTGAAGCAGGTCTCACGAGTTAGTTGGAGAGTCTCTCGATGAAGTGGGAGAAATGGCAGATGAGGGTAGGCTGAAGGTTGATAAGTTTAATGGGCAGAACTTCCAGTTATGGAAGATGCAAATGGAGGACTATCTCTATCAGAACGATCTATGGCGACCATTAGAGGGAATAGCCAAGAAAGAGGCAGCAATGTCTAAGGAATATTGGGATATTTTGGATAGGAAGGCACTGGGGATTATTCATTTATGCTTGGCACAATCAGTGGCATTCAATATTACTAGAGCAATGTTAGCTAAAGATCTAATGGAAACCCTAGTGAAGTTGTATGAAAAGCCTTCAGCTTCAAACAAGGTATTTCTCATGAAGAGTTTATTTAACATGAAAATGGTAGAAGGTGGATCAGTCATTGATCATTTAAATGAGTTTAATATAGTTATAAGTCAGTTAAGTTCAGTTAAAATTACCTTTGATGAAGAGGTTAGGGATCTCTTGATTTTGTGCTCTTTGCCAGAAAGCTAGAATGGCTTGGTAATGGCTGTTAGTAACTCTATTTCTGGTTCTAATACCCTAAAGTTTGATGATGTTGTTGGTGTTATATTGAGTGAGGAAATTTGTAGGAAAATCTCAGGGGCATCCACATTGGGTAGTGTATTGAAAGAAAAAAGAAGAGGTAGAACAAGAGACAGAGGAAACAACTCTAGAAATCATGGAAAATCACGAGGGAAGTCAAAGGGAAAGAGGTCTCAATCAAGAGGACCTAGCGACTGCTAGTACTGTGGAAAACCTGGACATAAGAACAAAGATTGTTGGTCTCAGAAGAAAGATCGAGGAGACAAACATGATGGAAACAAGGAGGCGAATGTGGTAAGTAACAAATCCGAAGAGGATGCTTTGCTCTTGTCTTTAGAAAATGTTGATGATTCATGGGTGTTAGATTTAGGGGCTTCATTTCATGCTACACCCCATAGAGGTTATTTTGTTGATT
>MU227805.1:3397409-3408260 GCA_018584345.1 Thuja plicata
TCTCTAAGGACCAACTTGCCAAGTTGAGCCTTACACCCTCCCATGCCTCTTAAATGAATTTCATTAATGACTCATTAATGGATATTCCCTCTTGCCCATCCCTCATTAATGCCCAAGGCATTAATGGATCTTATACCTCATTAATGACCTTAGGGGCTCCATTAATGAACCTTGTCTCCCCTCTCTCTCTCCCATTCCTCTATAAATTGAAGGGATTTAGAGCTCATAATAAGCCTCAAATTTCAAATAGTAGTGTTTTTATGCCAAGATTTTGAAGGAATCTCAAAGCATTGTTATGCTACCCATTCCTTCCTAGCTTCATACACGCTCCATTAGTTAGTTTCTTACATAGTTATAATGCCCATTTTAGAATAATATGCATTGATAAGTAGGAGATATTTTTCCACAGCAAGTCAAATTGTGATATTGCTATCAGGATTATGGGTCAATGAGTTTGACTCAAAAACTACATAGTTAAATCCTGATAGCAATATCACAATAATATGCATGTTTAAATAGTTAAATAGTTGTTTTTAAACTAAATCTTTCATGCTAGATTGTTTATGTCACTTGTATTTAGCATAATCTGAGGGCTTTTATGTTATTTTCTACACTCATCCTAGTTAGAAAGCAATAGGTCGATGTTAGGGTTTTATATGCTCATTAACCCTTGTTTCTCACTAATAGAATGACTTATTGAAGTGATGTGTCGTAGGCAACAGGTGCACAAATATACACACAAATTTATGGCACCCACCGTGGGGCTCGATTTCCAACTTGGCCTCATTTTGAATCAATTTTTCACTATTTTGCATGCACAAGATTCTGTTACAAGGTCATTTCTGGTCATTCTGGATTGCATTCGAGATACGCCCTCGCAACACAAAAAATGAGGCTCGCATCTAGGATTTCCCAGATCATTTTTGGTTTAGAATCACATCTGGGGAGCATTTAGTCACATCTTGGGAGGAAGATAGTATCTGGGATTCTTGGATTGCATATGGGGAGAAAGATAGCATCCAAGATTCTCGGGTCGCATCTGGGGAGAAAGATAGTATCCAGGAATCTTGGATCGCATCTAGGGAGAAAGATAGTATCCGGGATTCCTGGATCACATCTAGGGAGAAAGATAGTATCCATGATTTCCTAGCTTGCATCTGGTTAAGATCTTTGTTGTCTTCATTTTCTTGATTCTAACACTTAACCAGTTATGTTTCTTGACATCTTGAGCATCTTAACAAGTGATTGCAGGTTCTATTCGGGAGTTGGAAGACATTTCTAATGTGTGTGGTTGCAGGATTTTTCAATTGATTTCAAATACTAACCCCTTTCAAAGTTTTCCAAACTTAAGACCATTTCTCCACACTTGCTAAAAAAACCAGATAATATGCTCTTTTCCTCTTGAGGAAAATTAAAAAGTTAGACATTGTCTTGTAATTTGTGATGAAAATTGGGGGTAAATGAACAAGCAATCACATCGTATAAATTATTTTGGATTAGTAATTGGACAAACACAAAGCATTTAAATATTGTGGGATAAATGAACATCTACATCGTATAACTTCTTTTGGGACACATAAAATTGAACAAGCAAACTCATTAAATATTGCAGTTAACTGAACAAGGCAAAATTTATTTTTCAAGCATCTTGTTTTCATTAAAATAGGAACATCTCAATCAAGAACAACATTGCTTGAGGGAAAGAACTACTTTGCTTGACTTTGTCTTGGGAGAAAATGGCTTAGATTAGGAGAGTATGCTCTTCTTCTTTGGAAGAATCAGAAATCCAGACATCCAAAGCTCGCCAATCATTTTTTTGCATATTTAATAGTAGAGGGCCTACTGGTTTAGGAAAAAATATCTCGGGAATGGCCCAAGTGAGGATAGGTTTTATGCCAGCCCTTCCAACTCACTATAAATAGTTGCTTCCTCATAGGCTAAAGCCTCGGAGGATGGAGCCAGTTTTGTTCATGGAATTTTGACATCATTCCTTAAACATGCTTGGGTATATGTAGAGTGGAGCCGCTTGAATCTTTCTTGTGAGACTACATATATTCAGGTACTCATAGGGATACACGCCTCAATTTTTTCTTGTGCAATTCTATGGGGGACGGTTTCGAATGGATTACCGATATTGGGGGCATATTTGCCAGTCTAATAGGTTACATTTACTAGGTCATCATAGATGGTTTGTATTGTGATACGATACTCTCAGATACTTTCACTACACTATCACATTCACAAAATAAGGATGACACAAACATTGCACTAACATGACAAGAGTGGATTATAAACAACAACAAGATTGTATGTAGGCAAATGAACACCATATTTTCTTGAATTCCAAACTTTTTGATCAATGAATTTATACTGTGCTTGAAAAATGAATTAGAAGTACTACTTAAACATAGTTTGATATTGGATTGATTATGATTCTTTTATGTTCCAATGATGGTTTACCTAGGGGCATCTAAGTAATTATAAATTTTATTTAATTGATTCACAATTGATTATTTATTATGTCTTCTTAGTTACTCAATGACATCTGCGCAAAGACAAAGAGTCACAAGGATGGAGGGCATAATGTTTTTCTTGGTTTTATGCGTATCGTGATTAATCTAAATGATCCTATAAATTTCACCTAACTTAGATGTTTATGGTAAGAGCTGTCACTATGGGTGGATAGCCGCATATATCTCACTCTTTGTTATGTGTAAACTACGGTGAGTTTGAAATAATTTCCTTGTCTATTTTTTGATCTAGATTCTCACTAAGGTATACGAAGCATAATGTACCCAAGGATATGAATTTCCAAGGTCATTGTGGGTCCAATATATTTCCTTACACAAAATCTGGTATATTAAAAGGAAGGTGACTATTTTATTATCTTGGCTTCTATGCCTTGATGCCTAAGTCTATTTTTGACATTTCAATAAAATATAGTATTCATACTTTCATAATATCAGTGGGTATTAGTGATGGTTGTACTATTAAGTGGTATCCATTCTGAAAGAGTGCCTAATGATGATAAAAAACTATTCATTTGCATACCAGTGACAAAGTCCTAAGAGTCTTCATATCATTACATTTTTTACAATTGCATAGAATATAAACAAGAAAGGAGAAGCATTAAAGGAATTTTGAGTTCCAAATTAATCCAATTTTTCTTCTTCTAAATCCAAGTTAGTAACATCATATGTATTATTGATATCAATAGTTCCTGAAATCTCTGATCTATTGGGAACAAAATTGAACTCACATTTTAAACATGATTAACTTGATACCAGTGTGTTTACTCTTAAACACACCCCCATTTCTTCACTTCTTCTAAACCATTCTTTCTTGACCTTACCAACCCCTGCAAGTGATACATCATTTCAAACAGAGGGATTTTATTCTTTTCCTTCAATTTTGTTCCTGAGGGGGCATGATCACACTATCATCATCAATTAATTTTTTTCTCAAAACAACATTAAAATGACTTCGTTATCAAACAAACTAGGGGGATAACAATTTCCTTGACTAAAGTCAGAACTGTTGGATAGAAAGATTTGGCTCTCATAAGCTGGATATCTTGTGTTTCCTCATTTTATAAGATTCTTATTAAGCTCCTGGAAGCTTTATACTGGATTTTGGATGACAATCAAGTTCAGAATCATTATTATCAATCTTTGGACGACAACCAAGTTCAAAATTGGTATCTTTAAGATCTTCTATTGACCTTTGTACGACAACCAAGTTCAAAGTCAATTCTATCAGTTTAGTTCGATCAAGTGCAAGATTGATCTTATCAACATTTCGTTTGACAAGCAAGAGAAAAATTCTCAATCTTTCTGAAGTCAAAATAAAAAACTTTCTTTGAATCAATGCGTTGCTCGCACATCAATTCAAAGAGGGACAAATGTAACCACCTGAATTTGGTCTATTCCGACTATAGACCCTATTTTCCCTAAGTGTGATCATACCCCCAATTATGTCATGGCAATGTTACTTTGGCATAATTCATATTTAAATCAAATTTAATGTCCTAGGTGATTTTTATCACTGAATTATATTAACTATTATAGCCATACAATTTAAATCAATTCAAACCATTTAAATCAAAACAAATTCAAATATGGCTAGAGTATTTAATTATAAAGGAATTAAATAAACCCCTAAATCAATTATCCACTTGCAAATAACCCATCCCCCTAGCCTATTTAATTTAATTAAAATGGCTATAGTCTCCTTAATTATTAAAAAGAAATAAAATGCTTAAATAATAAAATTCCTATATTTTAAATGAATTAAATAAGTTTAATTCATTTCATTTATATTCCCTTAAACCCCAACCTAACCTCTGTCAACCACTTCTACCCTAGGTTCTAACCCATCTCAACCTATTCCCCCATGATAATCTAATCCCAATTCAAAATTCTACCCTAACCCACCTCCTAATGTTGTCACATTCCATTAAGGGATGATTAACAACTCAACCCACTTAAGAAAGTCAACTTTCTCAAGCATGACTTCTCTAAGGACCAACTTGCCAAGTTGAGCCTTACACCCTCCCATGCCTCTTAAATGAATTTCATTAATGGGTCATTAATGGATATTTCCTCTTGCCCATCCCTCATTAATGCCGAAGGCATTAATGGCTCTTACACCTCATTAATGACCTTAGGGGCTCCATTAATGAACCTTGTCTCCCCTCTCTCTCTCTCTCCCATTCCTCTATAAATTGAAATGGATTTAGAGCTCATAATAAGCCTCAAATTTCAAATAGTAGTGTTGTTATGCCAAGATTTTGAAGGAATCTCAAAGCATTGTTATTCTACCCATTCCTTCCTAGCTTCATACATACTCCATTAGCCACTTTCTTACATAGTTATAATGCCCATTTTAGACTAATATGCATGTTTAAATAGTTAAATAGTTTTTTTTAAACTAAATCTTTCATTCTAAGTTGTTTATGTCACTGGTATTTAGCATAATCTGAGGGCTTTTATGTTATTTTCTACACTCATCCTAGTTAGAAAGCAATAGGTCAATGTTAGGGTTTTATATGCTCATTAACCCTTGTTTCTCACTAACAGAATGACTTATTGAAGTGTTGTGTCGCAGGCAACAGGTGCATAAATACACACACACACAGATCATACGTGACAATAGTGGCATCAATCTGTTTGATGTTCTCATCTAGAACTGCTAAGGAGGGCACAAGTGCATTTCTCAATTGAGTCTGCCTTATCCTTATCTTACTGATCTCCATTTTAGTTTTTTCTATCTTGTCCAGTTGACCTTGATAGATATTGTTGTAGATGTTCATGTCTTGTGTGGATGTTTAACTGATTTTCTAACACTATCAACCAAAATATCTGCCTCATCTATCTATTTGATGTGTTCAGAGGTGAGTTTGCATCTGTCCATGTAGTTTGCTATAAATTTCCTACCTTTTGTTGCCTATTCTTTCAACATAGACTGAAAAATCTTCAATGAGTTTAGATCTAATGTAAATTTCTTTACCAATTCATTTAATCTTTCCTTTTTATACTCATATTCTGCAATTCTTATGGCTGAGTCTACTAAGCTTGTAAAATGTGCTTTGAAGCTTGTTAGGATGCTATCTACATCATCAACTGATTGAATTTTTGCTACTTTCTTATCCGCAGGTACTAGGTCATTCATAATTTTTACTGATTCCAAGAAGAGAGGGTTTATCATAACCTATTTTTCTTTGGATTTTTCCATGGCTAGCACACTAATCTTCATTAAATCTTCTTCTCCCCATGCATCCAGATTTGCTGAGTCAGGAGGTAAACTTGAAAACAATGAGTTTGATGGTTGAATGGATGGTGTGAATATAGTATTCTGACTAGTATCCATGCATTCACTTTTTACTTGGATTTCCATAGCTGGTATCTCATTAGTTTGATTGTCTTGTTCTTTATTCAAATATGTTGAATCATTAGGGGGGACTTCATCTTGTTGTACGAATGTGTCATTAGTGCATACCTCCTTTGTTTCTTCAGTGCTTACAAATGCTTTATCAACATTGTCCATATCATTACCGGAGGCTGTCATGGATATCTTGATATTATCAATCACTATAGAATCCCTTGAATCTTTTTCTATATTAGAAGTTATTGAGACTAAGGGCACTGACACCTATGGACCTTTCATAGGTGCATTCTGAATTACTGGTTCTACACCCTGTTTAGGAGGAACTGGAGTTGCCTTAGCTATAGGCTCCGTTGATGGATACATATGTCTATCCAAAAATACCCACTCAAATGCTTTATGAGTCTCTTCACCAACCAGATCATACTCCTTATTCATGATATGGAGAACTCTTGTTTTGGTTCTTAGGTGCGACTTTACTAGATCCAACAGAATGAATTTCTCATCATGCAAGCACACCGGGAGAAGACTATCCAATGTTTCTCCTCTTATCCTCATATCCTCTTTTATTTCTTGCCTCTTTAACATATCAAGTATGTTCCATGCCTTGGATGGTATGACAATTTTGATCTCCAATACTGTCCTTTTGAACTTAATCATGTGAGAGATGATCATAGAATGAATATCTGATTTGTCTATCTCTTGATATTTGTCATATACATTCTTGAGAGATTCTAGTCTTCCTTCATTAACAATTCTGTTTCTTAAGAAATTAAGACTAGGTTTGAAACCTACCTCAGGAGGGGCTTGTGTGTTCTTTACCTTGATCCTTGTAGTTATTGAGGATGGATGACTTGTGGGAACTTGTTTCTTCCTTCTAGCCATCTTGCTAGGTACTGAAGGCGGAGATGATTCCAGATCAATGGTGGTTGATGGCGCAGATGTATCTTCATTTGATTTCTTCTTCTTCTTCTTAGGTATATCATCAGTATTTTCTATTTTTAATTCTGTGGGAGTCTTCTCAAGTTCTTTGGCAATCTTAGCTTCTCTAGCTCTGTCAAGATCTTCTTGTGTAACACCATGAACTTTTAGGATGTTTGAGGTAATCCTTGATGCCTTCCTTTTTTTGTCAGCACTGTATAAGATAGAATCAACTTGATTTGTCTTTTCTCTATAAGTACCCCATCTAGGTTCATTGGGATCCTTGGGCACAGATAAGAGGACTTGTGCATAACCTTCCAAAACATGTTCTTCAACTTCATAACCGAGAGGGTGAATCCATTTTGTCCTAGGATCAACTGCCTCCATGCAAGTGCAATTAGTCTCCACCAGGAAGCATATGGTGTCTTTGTACTTCTCAACAATTTTCTCAGGTATCCTAAACCTCTTCTGCATCTTGATCATGAAAGTTTTGATATCTATGTCCATAGAATCCTTTGCACTACTCTCTGATGTAGCTTTTAGTGATATCTGAGACATAGTGGGCTTGCTCCTATCTAGGTAAAGATTTTCAACTTTAACAACAATGTGGAAGTACAAATAGATGATCAAAGTGCCAAACCTAAATATATTGCTCTTGTCATGCTTGATGGCTTTGATATTCTCTATCAGCTATGCGCGTAATAATTCACAAAGATTGTATTGAGTGTTATCTCTTACTATCCTTAATGCTACCAGAACTATTGCTACAGACACACTATTTAGTCTGCTTGCTTGCTGAAACTTGTATCCAAGTATCATAGTGAGTAGTTTGATGTCTTTCTCCTTAATGGGATTAACAATCATGCCGCACCTATCACTTCTAGATAAGCAGACTTTTTCAACCTTCTTCTTAACATCCTTGCCAGTAGGAAGAGCTGGTCCAGTCTTAAGAAGTCCAGTCATCTCATGAATAAGATCTGCAGTGATGGGGACAGGAACCTCACCTATCTAGGATAGATCATCATGTATCCTGCTTAGTAATATCTTCACCCATTCTATCTCATACAACTCGTGTGCATTGGAATACTCAAAGATAGGGTTATCAGTGAGATGCACATATTCATCCTTGAATGTATAGTCTGGTTTCATCATGGAACCCATGAGAGATGCAATGTTGTTGTCTCCAATTGTTTCCTTCTTGCAATAAACATATGCACAGATGTCTTCTACATGTATGACTCCAAGCAGAGTCTGAGAGAATGCTCCTTCGACATCATCTAGTATGGACTTGAATGGATGCTTCTTAAAAATGAATCTCTTTCTTTCAACAATGTCAAATATAACATGGGTTTCCATACTTACTTGTAGCTAGGTTAAGTAGGGTTTCACGATGATTCTGAAACGACGTGACTGCTAGGGTTCTAATTCAATCGTTAATCTGTAAACCAACTAATCCTTTAAGTTGTAGTACTTTGATGCTTGATGCTTATTTGCTTTCTAAATGCTTCAATCTCAAATGCAAAGTGAGGTTTTTAAGATCTTTTGCCAATTTATATAAAGATTAATTACATTTAATGCTCGTTGCCATAAAGCGGTTTGCAGAGAGAATTTCAAAATTTTTTCTGAATGAAGTAAAGGCAATGCATGAATGCATACAACCTTAATTCATGATCACATGCATGGATACATAGGCATACTCAAAGGTGAGTATACCAGCCACACAGGGGTTCAGAGCTAGAATAGCTCCCCCCTAAGACCATGAGGGTCAACTATCTAGAAGTAGAAGGTGTGTCCACTAAGGATGCATCTACTACCTTGTTCTCTTCATTATCCTTCTTTAATTTGACCCTTATTTTATCTGAGTTAGCTTTAGCTTCCAAAAAATTAAATTCTCTTGATTCTTCAAACAAAGACTTCTTAGAATTCTCTTGTCCTTTTGTTCTTGATCTGCAAGACCTTGAGATGTGTCCATCCTTTCCACATGAATGACAAATGATAGGAGGTCTGATGTTGTTATTCATCATGTTGCATTTCTTGGCTCTGTGTCCATTGTAATTATATATCTAACATGTAATGTTCTACAAGTTTCTTTGATGTTACTTTATCTGATTGAATTGAGTTTGATTCCTTTGGTTCAGTTGTGGCTGATTTCTTTGATTTGTTCTGCAATGAATAGCCCTATGACCAAACTTATTGCAGGAGTAACAGTAACCATTGAAGGGTCTTACATTCTTACAATCTCTTTCCAAGTGTCCATGCTTGTTACATGCATAGAAAGTACGATTGACTGCCTTGTGCTTATCTTTTGGCGATTCTGCTTTAGTCTCTTCATGATTTTCAATTTTCAATTTTCTTTTCTTCTGAAGATTCTGTTAGATCTTTCTTTCTTTCTTTCTTTCTTGTAATGAGTTGATCTCAATTTGAGCTAAACTGTATCCCATACCAGTAGTATCACCTTTTAGCTTTTGTGCATAGAGCTATGATTGAATCAGATCAAAGCTTGTGTGTAGTTTATCAATCTTGTCTTTTGCTCCTAATAATTTAGATTCAATTTTGTTCTTGATATTTTCCAATTCCAAGATTTTGATATTGGCTTGCATGAGTTCTTCGTCCAACTGTTTATTTTCTTTGTTCTTCTCTTCAATAGCTGTTAAGCTATCAGTTAACTGATCATTCAATTCATCTACCTTATCTTTTAGAGACATGTTCTCTTCATTCAGTTTCAAATCATTGTTAGAGTAATCTTTCAGATCTTTCCTTAGTTTCTTGATAAGCATTTGTGAGCTATCAAATTTTAGTTTAAGTTCTTCATTTTCTTTCTTAGATCTATCTAGATCTTCAAGGGCTGCTTCAAGATTATTTTTCATATGTTTGACTTTGGCTGAATCCATGATCTCCTCAAGTGGTTAAAATTTTCTCTTAGAGGACCAGAGCTCTGATACCAATTGTTGGAAACACTGAGAGTGGGGTGGGGGGGGGGGGGGTTGAATCAGTGTTTAGCTAATTATTCAATTTTAGCACTTTAAACATGAATCAATTAGATATCACTTGAAGCTTAACACAAGATCACATAACACATAATATGATTATGGGGAAACCTTGACTAGACGAAAACCTTGGTGGGAATTAGTACCCATAAATATTGCACTAGTATAATGAACCTGTTAAAGTTCCTTTGCCCTATTAGGAGCAATCTTTACAATGCAAGTACAATGACCTGGTTAATGGTCTAAACCTATTAGGAGTCTTTTAAAAATAAACCTATTAGGGGTGAGGACTCACTATCCAAGAGCTCATTGCTCAATGAGAAAGAAGGCTACAACCTCCTGAGAATAGATATGCACTACCTCCTGAGAATAGATATGCACTATATCCAAAAGTGAACTGCTATATGTGACACAAATGTCTGATCAGTTCCAATTATGCGCTAATGCTCTTATCTTCTTTAAGGGCTATATCTCATTCTAATATCTTCATAGTGCTCTTCTTATATGTCTTCTCTGACTTTTTCTTTGACACTTCAAATATATCTTTACATTGCATATATATATGTTTATGCTTGAATATACGTGACTATAAACAAGACCTTATCAGCCCAAAAACAACATTCACAACGCTTCCAAATTTTTTTTCTTAAGCGTGTTTAAAAAAATGTTTAATACATGATTACAAACTTATTACAATAGGTTCTTAGCCTTTACATAACAAAATGTTACACACTAATCAAAATCATGAAGTCAGCTTCATACTCTGTATTCTGAACTGCTAGTGCACTTGTTCTTTTTGTAACTTGTCCATACTGCCATTCCGTACCATGTGTGTATAAGATAAGCATAACAACATACCATAGAGATTAAGTTTGAATGCACATATCCTGATGTGATCATACGCATGTGCGCTAATGCCTTGATCGACTGCAAGTCACTGTTTTGTTCTGTCTTCTGCACTTAGTCAATTTTCACTTCATAGTTTACTATCAAAACTTCATATGACTTTGTTGCCATAATGAAAACAAAAAATAAGCCACATACTCCCTGGGAGTCAACT
>MU227805.1:3410006-3438035 GCA_018584345.1 Thuja plicata
AGTCTATGTGGAATTTCATTTTCTTTAATTAATGAAAAATATCATTTAATTGTACAGTTATCATTTGATGCTACAGATAATCTTGAATTGCACCAATCCACAATAGCATGTGCGTCCTTAAATTTAGTTGCATCCTCAAATTTTAATTGCTCTCTAGCCAAAATTCTCTTCACACATGCACCAGCCCCATCATGTTCTCCTTTACCATGTCCAACTTCAAAAAAACTCCACATATGTGGTATATTGGTTTCCTTGTGAGCCCTACTAAGCCAATAAAACATTCAAGCATTCTTAAATTGACCCGTACAATTATCAAACCATATGAGATGTTCTCTCATGTCGATTTCTCGTTCTCTTAAATTAATATAAAATTTGTCAAAACAACGTGGAAAAAACTCTGGCAAGTGCATCTGATTATCACTTAAATAGAAATGATACCCCCTCACGATTCTTCTATCATCCTCTGTACTATCATGTGCATGTCTATAAACAATATGAAGAAACATAAACACTTGCATTGAATTGTAGTATTGGTCTTGAGTTTCCTCTTGTGGAGGAAGAGTATATTTTTCTACAAAGTCGACCACTAATAGTATAGTACCAATTGGAAATGTATTTCTACATGTGTGGAATTGACCATCGATCTATCTAGCATATTGAGAGTGTTTCACATATTTTGGAACAATCTTACTCTTGAATTCTAAAATGAATGCATGTACACTAAGTTTTTCTGTGATTAATCTGCATCTCTTTCCAATTTTTCCATCTTTTAGAGGATACTCAATATTATTAAATATTTTAACATCCACTAATTTTTGTCCAAAATTGTTTTCACTAATTTTTGTCCAAAATTGTTTTCACTAATTTCATGCATGCAATGTCCATTTAATGAAAAATTTCCACAACTAGTGCATTGTCCAGAAATACATGAACTTAAGAAAAATATTCCACCATTTGATCTTTCCCAAAAAAAAGTTGCTACAAACTCCTTGATTGTCTCAGGTGGTATATTAATGTCACAATTCTTCATAATGTTGTTAGCACGTAAACTACACCATATATATCAAAAAACATCATAGTGATAATGAAATTGAACATGTGTTTTGCAACAACAAGATATTCATTTCTTATTGATTTCCACATACCAAGGCTTGCATTTTTCAAATGATCTTTGACTAAGAGTAATTTTCCAAGGTAACACAGCCTCATCTAAAAATTTCTTATAAATGTGTTGTGTCTAATAAGTGTTTTGGATGAGGATCATGAATTTTACACCCCACTCTTGATTTCAAAACATCTCCCGCATTAGATGAAACCCTTGTATTATCATGACAATACTTTTCAAGCAATGATTTGATTTCAAGACTCAATTTCATGTCAGATCATGGGATTCTACCACTAAAACTCCAACATTGGTTAATTGGATCATTTTCAATAATTGATCTTCTCCTTGCTGCTCTTACCAATGTTTTAGGATGCATGTTTAAAATTCCACTAATTGTTTTAACCATTTTTTTTATCCAAAGTGTTTTTATTGACTATAGAAATTGTTATGACTCGTTGTGCTGCATTGCTATCTTTTGATCGACTCATTTTTCTAATAGATTGAATGGCACTAGAAATAGTAGATATAGCATGTTTAACAGATGAATCTTTCATATTTTTTTTCACTTTAATGCCTAGTATTTTCATTACTTTTCTCATTTTCCACATTCTCATCAATTGAATCACAAGTTGACATTGAAATGTTAATTTTTTCCAATAGAAAAATTCTTTGTATATTTTATTAGCATATTTTTCTATCTGCCTCGAAGAAAGCTTACTTGAAAGACCATTCAAAATATTACTTTCAATATATAAAAATTATTTTTCATTTTCATTTAGGAAAGGAATTTCATTTCTCTTTGCATCAACATTAGGAGGATTTTCATTTGCATCAACATTAGGAAGATTTTTGTTTGCATCAACAAAAGGATTTTCATTTTCAACGACATTAGGAGGATTTTCATTTGCATGAACATTAGGAGGATTTTCATTTCCATCAACAAAATGATTTTTATTTTCAACAACATTAGGGATATTTTTGTTCGCAACAATAAAAGGGTCTTCATTTTCAACAACAATAGGGGGATTTTCATTTTCAAATTCTCTAAGTTGAAAAATATGATTAGGCCTCATTGATTCAATTTTATGTCTAGAATATGCAAGTAATAAGTCTCTATAAATATTATCATATATTATCATAGGTTGAGTATCATTCAATGGTTAAGTCAAAGACGTACCCAGAACATCACTACAAGGTGCATTCAACGACATTCTTGCATTCACCTCTTTCATATTTGCATCTTCTACATCCATTGTATCTCCCATGGTATCTTTAATGTTTGAATCTTCAATTGTTGTGGATCCTGAAGCTTCATTACTATTCATTTTACGCATCCTCATTCTTCTATCTCTTTCACGTTTAGCCTCTTTCTCTTTCTCCACTTGAATTTCCTCATCAGTGATAACCCTCCTTTGTTTCTTCTTTTGATGTTGTTTACATCCCATGATTAATAATTGAATTCAATCACAAGAGTGTCTTCAATAATTTAAACTTGCAAAAAATTATTCAATATGCTCCCAATGATTGATGCCTTCAAATGGAGAATATAATAGTTAATAAACAATGCAAAAACTATCCAAAACCTGCACAATCAATCGCTGTCGACCATACTTCAAGTACAAGATTGTTGATGCAGTAAAAAAAAATAGTAGATTTTAAAAAATGGTCAAATATGAAATGGGGTGACATTTCAAAAATGAAACTTCACTCCATTTCATAACATCACCCCGTATTGTTTTAAACCAATTTCCAACAGCTACGAAATGAGACGGGGTGACGTTTCATTTTTAAACCATCACCCCATATTATAACATGACCTTGTGTTATAAAATTAAAATTTTCCCCACCATAAGTGGTTCAGGTTTAGCTTTGGGAAAGGCTTGGTAAACCGACCCTTGGCTTTGGATCTGGTTTGACCTCAATGTTGAAGGCCATGTCCATATACATACACGAAACTCACTTTGGCCACAAATTGGATTGGGTTTTCTGAGGAATTTTTTGATGAAAAAAAAACCCAGTATAGATCAGACAATGAAGATTCATAATATGTAATTTTTTATTAAATTTGATTAATATTTCTATTTTTCAATCATTTTGCACTAAAACAGGTCTATAGAAAAGAGAATACAAGCTTTTTTGTAATTTTAAAAACTTTTTTATTTTAAAGTTTATTGAAAAATAAATTATATGAAATCAAATTACACATAATTCTATGCACTTTAAATTTTAAAAAAAAAATCATTTGTTTAGGGCAAATTATGCTTGCCGTACACAAGAGGTTTTATAAACAACGATTGAGCCCAATATATAATTAATAAAAAAAAAAAAATTTGCATAAAAATATGGAAAAATATTCTCATCAATCTTAAATGTGTTACTTACCATTTCCAAAAAGGGTTTAGATAAATAGTTTTCATTTGAGACTGATTTCACTTGTCGTACACATGCATGGTAGTCCTAAAAAAGTCACTTTTAAATTAGGGTTTTGGTAATCCCTATTGAAATTTGTAATTTATCATCTGGGTATTTTAAAAATAACATATTTGGAAAGTAGACTTCGAATCCTAAAATTTTATATTAGTGAATTTTTGGAAGATTCCATGTCTAAGTGCCTCAAAACTTTAGGTCAAAAAGGATGAATTTGAAAAAACTGGAAAAATAGTTCCACTTTTGGGCCAAAAAGTGCTCATATGACCAATTTTGGGCCAAAAATTGTATCCAAACACTTCAAAATGGACTTTAAAAATTTCAAAAATAGAAACTTTAATATCTTTAAATCAAGACATGATCTTGCAATAAAAATTTATCAACATGCTTATTTAGCCAACCCATTGCTTAAAAAAAAATTGGACAAATCTGTGCTTAAATGTAAGCTTACTAAAAATAGTAATCTTATGTAATTGTAAGGTTGCTTACTATAAATTGTAATCTTATGTAATTGTAAGGTTGAGACACCATTTTTCAAACATTCTCCCACTTGTTGACAAATTTGCAAGAGAAAAGTGAGTATCTACACCATAATTTAATTGCTAGGGGTTGTGAGGTCCACAGAATTCAAACACTATCAAAAAATCTTTTTGTTAAAAGCCTTAGTTAAGAATCTAAAATATTTTTCAAGGTCTCTATTGGGAAAATAGGTGGTATAAACTTTGCATAATAATGTTTATAATTGTAATATGGGTAAGTTAAAGAAGTTGAGTGCACTTATTGGGGAAATTTTATAACCAGCCACTTTTCCAAAAAATTTCTCAACAAAATGAGGTCTAGCAAAAATAGATGGGGTCACATATAGGCTCAGGGTCCCGAGCCTAAATTTGGAAGTTCACTTTAGGACCCTAAGCCTAGACTTATGAAACACAACCCTGTATGGAATGAGGTCATGTTCTATATGAGGTTGCGTTCCCAAGAAGTATTTAATTTTTTCAATGAAAATGGGCAAGAGGGTCATTTTCACTAAACATGCCCCCCCTCCTATCCACGATCTCACTTCCCTTCTAGCCCTAGCAATGTCGAGGTTGGCCATTTTTTTGGTTTTTTTTGTTTTCATTAGTATTATTGTATTTATTAGTATCTTTTATTAGTTTTTTATTGAGAAATAGTTTGTACATGTGTTAATATTTAGTTTTATTATTTAAATGTTAAAAAAGGTTATGTTTTATACTTAGATCTTTCATGTATTTTGTAAATATAAAATGAAATAAAATTTTATTTTAATTGTTTTTACTTCATAAAAATGTGGAAAGCCTATACACATAATAGATACACAAAATAAATGAGCAACTTAGAATATAAACCCTAAATGAATAACCTAAAATAGAAACTCTAAATGAATGACCTAGAATAGATCCTCTAAATGAATAAACTAGAATAGAAGTCCTAAATAAATAACCTATATAATAGAAACTCCATATACTTTAATCATACACAAAATAAATGAACAACCTAGAATAGAAACCCTAAACCCTCAACCCTCTGGCATCAAGTCCAAACCACTAGTTAATTCTTTACCCTCAACTAAACCCTATCCATCAGCCTTAGGTTTTAGGTAATGTGCATTAAACTATACATTAGGTCTTAAGATCAAAATTTTAAATCTAGAGGCTAAATCCTAAATCCTATGCAATCAACCCTTAAGCCCCAACCATAGATACCTTGAATACTAAACCCTATCACATTATTATATTTACATGTGTAGGACCTTTGAAACCATATTAACACTTTCCTGCATTATATGTGCATATGACCTAAACCACATATACTTTAAAGTTATAGATTCATCCCAGGTTACATTGATATGTACATATAGGACCTTAAATGATAGATTGATCTTTAGTTAGAGTGGATCCCCTTTTAAGCCATCAAGTATTAAGACTTTTTAACACATTCAACTAGACTGTGACCCCTTAGATTCCCTTAGGTTTTCATTATTTGTCCATAGGATTGTAATTACCATAGGCCCCTTTAAACATGAGCATTCTATATAAATAGGGAAAAATAAGTAATGTTAATAAGGGTAAATTGCCTTCCTTTTTGGTCGATTTCACATTTTGAAGGAATAAGCCCCACTAGGTTCAAGAGGAGACTCAAACACTAAGTGGGAAAATGAATTCCTTCCTAAAGTAATGTGATTCATGAAATGAAAATGATATACTAATCTAATTAAAGTGCTTAATTCTAGACAAGATGCATAAAATTGGAAATAACAGATAGATACAGACTGGTACTGAGCATAAAAGTATAGAACTGACAAGTCAAGCTTAGATCTAAACTGTAGGTGAATTTTGTGTTAAAATGGCAAGGAAATGTCAAAACTCATCCTGTACCCTAGGATATATTGCCAATGACATTTTGTACCCTGCAACTTTAACTAAACTTTTTAGGGTCTTTCTGACTATGTTCGATCTTTCTAATCCTGATATGGTGGCTCAATAACCTATTCTTGCACAAAAAAATGGGGAAGAAGTTGAGTAAAGGGGTTTTCCTTTGTCAAACCCCTATTTAGGAATTGACATTGAAATGAAATGAAATAAAGGAAAGCATGATTTCATGTAGCAAAGGCTAGATCTAGAAAAAGAATTATATCATACCATGATAATGCAAATGCTTCTTTGAATGAGATCAAATATGTTGATGCAATGTCTTTGAATAAACAAAAAATACCCAAAAAGGAAATCATGAAAGAAAAAACCTCATGGAATAGATGTTGCAATTCAACACAATTTTTGATTGAGGAGAAGAGAGAGACTTGAATGAAAGTGGATGAATGTAGATTTTCTTCCTTTGATAGAAAACTCCTTTAATGGCTTCCATTGGGGGAAAGAAGCTAGATCTATAGAATAAAACACCTCGATTACTTGAGAGCAATGAATTCTTGAAACTTGATGGCTCTTGGATACTTGATTTTCTTGCTTGCACTTGATAGCTTGAACACTTGATCACTAGATTTTTTTTGACAATAATGGGTACTAGATCATGTATCTTCCTCTCAAAATGAGGAGATATAGGGGGTTTATATCAGAGTGTTTTTTAGTGGCAAATATTCACCTTTTGGAAAATTTTGAGATTTCTCTAAGACGGAATTGGCGAATATGAGGGACTATCCATGGTGGCCAAATTGCCTTGAATTCCCATGGTAATGCTTCAATGTCTTTTGAAATCACCATTGACCACATACCGTTTCACGTGGATGACCGTTATATTCGCCTAGAATCACTTGGATGCGGGTATTCAATTGCCTCCCTTATTCACCAGTTATAGTCTAATGAATCTATATCCATGACCTATTTTACCAATGGTTTATTACATATGCATTGTAAGCATCGGCCACTCTGCCCATAAAAATCTACACATAGTTTCTAATGAGGTCAAATTCGGTAATAACAAGTAAAATATTATAAGCATTTGAGGACCCATTTCTCCAATTACCATGAGCATTAGTAATTACACCTCCATGCAAATCAGATGGCCAAAATCTTGGACAGATAAATTGGTAATTGATTCACCTCACTTAAATCAAAATGTATTTTAAAAAGCCCGCGAAATTCACCAAAAATGGAATCATTGATTTATGTAAATACAATTTGAAGTTTGAAAAACTCTTTCCTATAATTTGTTCATGTCTGATTACTAAATTTTGGAGCTCTTGATTTACATCAATTTGATTTGGAACCTTGAAGTTGATGGTATGGTGGAATGCCATACATACAATCTTGCAACATAGGCCCATACATTCCCGATTCTTGATTTAGAGAAAGCCTAAAGGTGAGTAATCATTTCTTTATATTTCAGAGTATTAGTTTTAATTCGTAGTGAGAGGTCAAGATGTTAGACAAGGGTGAGACTCCTTAGGGTGGTGAAGGGATTGAGAAGTCAGAGAAGGGTGAGACTGAGACTCCTCAGGGTGGTGAAGGGTTTGGGATGTCATACAAGGGTGAGAATCCTCAGGGTGGTGAAGGGATTGGAAGGCTAGACAAGGGTAAGACTCCCCAGGGAGGTGAAGAGATTGGGAGGCTAGACAGGTGTAAGACTCCTCCAGGTGGTAAAGGGATTGGGAGGCCAAACAAGGGAAAGAACACTCAGGGTGGTGAAGGGACTGTGAGGCTAGAAAAGGGTAAGAATCCTCAAGGAGGTGAAGGGATTGGGAGGCCATAAAAATGCCCAAAACTTAGAGATGCTACCATAAATTCTTTCTTTGGAATTGATAAAGTTTATGGTCTATCAACTTATGATCTTGAAGAAACCATTCACAGTAGCTCACCACCACCACAAGGTGGGACTATCATTGAGTTAAATGCCTCAAACGAGGATTAAAATGCTGGCATGATAGAAGATGTTCTAAGAATACCCAGAATGAGATAATTCAGTTGGATGAAAATGCTATCACTGAAGATGTTATTAATGTTGGTAGGAAGAAAAGAAAAAGGAAAGTAAAAATGGTGCAGGAGTGGGAAATGAAAAGGAATTTTAAGCTTGATTGGGTATAAAAGTACCCATTCATTGAACCAGTCCCAAATAATGTTCAACAACCAACAGAATGCAGGTGTAATATTTGTAACTGGAAAACTAAAAGAGAGAAGAAGTTGCAGCTAAAGCTTGACACCATCGAAAATCATATTGGTAAGGTTTATGAAAAATAGACCATAGATAGAAAGGAAACACAAGTAATGGATGGAAGTCAAAGGAAGAATGTCTTCATGTTAATTATGACACAGAATATGAAGAGCATAACCATAGAATGAAACTAATTGGCAGTAGAGGAAGTCCAATCAAGGTTGGGCTTGAATATGCAGTGAAAGATGCAAACCTAGCAAAGACTGTTCAGATGAGTGTTATTTTTCATATTCTGTATAGAGGGTGTCCCCTGAGAGACTTCTTAGAATATAGTAATTTATTATCTTTTTTGAAAGTTCCTCACTATCCTATGTCACATTGGTCAATAAACGTTTGGTGGGAAATGGAAAACTATCTTGCTGAGATGGAAAATAAAAATTTATAGGAGAGTGTAAAAGAGTAAAAATTCATTTCATTATCCATAGATGAAGTTACTATGGTAGATAACATGACTTGGGTCTGTATACATGTGTATACTATAAAAGAACATGTCTTCTGAGCTCATCTACTCTGTGTTCATAAAATGAGGGGAAAGTCAACATTAAAAAAATTATATTTAGAAGTTAAGAAATCTTTGAATGAAATTGATAGTATGGATGGCTTGAAAATTCCCAAGAAGTTGGTGTGTGTTGGAGCTAATGGACCTGTTCTAATTCAAGGCCAAAGGACCATTCTTTGCACAAGATTGTAAACTAGTATTGCACCATACATGCTTGGCATTCACTACATGGCCCACCAAATTAATTTAGCATATATAATTGTAAGAAATTTCCCTAGAATGTAAAAATTTGAAGATCTAGTCTACGGGCTCCACTCATACTTCTAGAAAAGTCCTAAATATTTTGTAGAATTTTAGATTTTTGTTGAGGGAGTAACAACAGGAAATAAGCTTCTCAAGGATGTTGAGACCAGATGGATCTCCTTGCATGGACTAGAAGAATGAGTTCTAATAGAATATCAATCCTTGATCAGACTAATGCATGAGCAATGCCTCACATTAGACAAAGCTCCTAATCTATTACATAAGTTAAGTTAAATAGAGACTCTATTAACTTTAGCTAGTCTTCTCCCCATGTTGGATTCAATGAAAAAACTTGTTAAGAAATCCCAAGATGTTGTAAATATAGGAGGTCCTACACCAACACTAACACAAGGGGAATCATCATGGAAAAAGGACAAGTATAGCAAGTTAAAAATATAAAATGATCAACTGAGGAAGGAGCTGGCAGAAGAAAGGAACAATATATTAATGAAATTTATTAAAAAGAGGTTCTCTGTCATGACAGTTTGGATGGATAAGGGCTAGGTAAAATTTGCAAAAATTTGGATTGCCATTACATAACATTATAGATTGCATCAAAGGTTGCAGGAAACACTGGTGAGAATACAAAATGAAAGAAACTCAGATCCAAATAAGATAAAGAAAATAGAAGATATTTTTAGGACTATAAATTGTTTCGGCAAAGTCATGGCGGGAATCCTTGGTCCATGTCATTGTCAAATTTTATCAAATGATTGGTCAAACAAGTTTCATACTTTATCTCTGACTCATGACTCAATTTTACGTTTAGCATTACAAGTGGTGAGTTAGCGACTGATACCTTCTGGTTTAGTCGCGAGGTCTCTGGCAATTAGAATGTTAGTGTTTATTATAGGTGAGTTGGAGAGTATTGTTAATTTTTCCTTGGTTGTGTGGTTTTTGGTTTGAGTTGTGTCATGTCTAGTAATGATGAGAATTAGCAAGTAAGTCTTTCTAGGCGGTTGTCGCTAGTTCTCAAGTCATTTTTACGTTAGCATTTTTAAGTCATGAGCTAGCAAGTGAATGGTTTGTGGTTATTGCCACCTTGCAAGGTTAAGTGTTTCAAGTGTTGATTAAGGTGCAAGCTAATGAGTATGATGTTAGCTGTTAATTTTTATCTTTGTCACTAGCTCGTGGGGTTGTAAAATGTTAAGTGTTGTCAGACCATGAGGTAGAAAATCAATGCCACGTGTTTGACCTTTATGACTAACAAAATGTTTCTTTCATTTTTGTCATTGGATCGCAAGGTGAAATGGAATATTATTTTAAGGTTGGAGAACTGGTGGGTGAATTCCACATGGAGGGCTCAAATTTTTAATAATGAAGGCTTTATTTTAGGATTGTTGCTAGCTCTCAAGTTTTAAAAGTGTTTTTATTTTCAAAGTGGAGGGTAAGCGAGAAAAGGTCATGTGTCCAAAGGGTTTAAAGATGATGGTTGTCTCTAGCTCACACCGGTTAATAAAGATAGCATGAGATGCTCATGGGCTAGTGATTAGTAGTTTTGGGTTAATGATCATTGGGTTGCAAGATGTTATAATGAGAGGTCTTTTGGGTTGATGCCTGAGATTTTATGATTATGTGTCATGTGTTCCAGGTACCTGGCAGTGACTACTGAGGTGTATAATAACATGGGATTAGAAAAAATGGTTGAATGATGTGTGGATTCTTTTGGCACCTTTTGCTGAGTAAATTGAATTTTATTTTGAGATGGTATATTTTTAAATTTTGCATACTGATCATAATGACACAATTGCTTTATATGGCTAGTTTGTAGTTTTAATGACCGAATGTATGAGCATTAATGATTGAGATGACAACCAGTTGCTTCAGGCTTGAAAAATTACAAAGGCATGGTTGTGTGAAGGATTTTTCATAGTTACAGTCTAATATTTGAGTTTTGGTATGCTAGTTGGCAGTGCTAGTGGGAGCTTGTCTTTGCAACTGAAAATTTTGAGTTCATGGAGGTATTGACTTTCTTGATTGAGTAGAATTGAGGTTTCTTTCTCTGCAAAAATGAGTAAGGCGACAACCCTATGGTAGTTGATAGGTGTCTGGGAAGAAATATATAGGAGAGAAGAAATATTATGAGGAATTTATTGATCTATTTTCAGGCACTTCAAATGGTTTATCAATGAATGAGGATGCCTAGAAAGATACTTGTTGTTAGTGTTGAAATCCAGAGACCCCTAATGCATTTAACACGTCTCTATTTTTGTATTTATGGAATAACAAAGTGAAAGGGATTCCAATGTCAAATCCATAGGAATTCAACATGGAAAAATTAGTTGTGCTTGATGTATACATGGATGTATACTTGGTTAGAGAGTTAGCTAAGTCTTATTGCCCTATAACTATAGCTATAAGAAGAAAAGACAAGTTTTCCCTAGTAATAATTAACGGAGCTAGTTTTGTGGAGGCATTCCAAATATCTAGTGCAACATGCGCAAATATTTACCTCGAGAAGGAAAAAGAAAACTACAAGACCCAAAAAAATGTGTTAAAGAAGCATGCCATTGCCAGATACATGCCTAGGGTTGGGTGATCTCTAATTCTGATTCCAAACAATGTAAAGGATACTTATGATTTGAGCACATTTCATTTCTACATGAAGTACACAATGTATGAGTTGTGCAAGGTGTTAGGGATGGCTAGAAGTAGCACAATGCCTACTAAAATATTAATGATGGTGATTATTATTCAACATCTAGAGTTCAACACAGATTACAAATATATAAGATACCCGGTGTAACATATTCATGATGATTTTGTGGACATTCAAAAGGATAACTTTGTTATCAATTTCAAGTACTATTCTATTTTTATGCACCTTATCCTATACTATATTGTAGATAGATGAATACAGAGTTGATCTATAGAGAGAGTATCTTGGTATAGAATTTCCTATTCAAATGTGGACAAAGGTGTGGGACAGTAGCATTTACCTGTCTTCTTTTCTATATTTTCAAAATTGGGTTGTTTTACCAATTACTTAAATGTTGGGGGAAATAAAAAAGGCTTACCATAAGTGTTAGGAGGATTTTGATGCCATATCACTTTGTTCCTAAATGGCCAATTTCAAACAATTGGGGGGAATTTTATTTATTTGATAATTTTACTGTCATGAGGGTGTATGGGTGTCCTCAACCCCCCACATATTTTACCTAAATTTGTTCCTACTAGATTGGCACTCATTGAATTCATTTGGAAATTGACCTTAGTTGATAAGGAATACGCAACAACACAGAGAAAGGGTGCATTCTTGCTTAGTTTGTGTGTAGTGCTTGATTTTACAATTGGGAAAAAGGCCTTAGAAGAGATAAACAATTGGTTAAAGCAATATAGGATGGTAACAACTTCCCTAGGTTCTGCGATCTAGAACACTTTTTAAAGATTACATTGAATAAATTTACTCCATTTGCACACATTAAGGATCATGAATCTCTTGATGAGGAGGATGTAGTCAGAAATCTGATGGAGAGGCATGTAGTTTAAGAGAGAAGAAGAAAATGGGGAAACTTAATAACGTTAGAACAAGAATTCAAGGAAAATGACCCCATTTTTCTAGGTTTTTATCATCAAGAAGGTTATTTCAGTAGGATGGAAAGAATTATTAATGGATATGATGATCTTATGTCCAAGATGCCACAATTGCCAGAACATGAAGAAGAGAAACAAGATCAAGAATATGAAATGTCTTCTCAAGGAAATAGGCCTATAGATATATAAAGAGGCGATGAAGTTGATTTGATTAGAGAGCCACCAGTAAAGAAACAAAAAATTGAGCAACTAGGAAAAATTGTGAGGAGAGACCCTACAAAGGAAGTGGTGGTGGAAAATGGAAAGTATTTTCAAGCAATTAGACAGAGGCTTAGAGTGAATCCTATTGAAGAGGGGGTAGGAGATGTTGACTTGCCTCTTGCAAATCAGATTGATGAGAGAGTTATGATGTCAAATAATTTTATGGAGGATGATTCCTTCATAAAAATAGATGATTTTAAAATTTTCATGATTAAGTTAAAGCATAATGAATTAAGAAAGGATATGGACTTGGGAGAGGGAGGTACATAAAAGAATGAACAAAGTGTTCAAGCCCTACAACAATATGATCCAGGTAATAAGGAAATAATAGTAGAATAAGCAAGATTTCTTGTATAAAATAGTGGAATGTTGTTGTTTCCTAGGTGAGATATCCAATCCGCCTTTATCATTGATCAAATAAAAAGGTGACCTAATCCTCTATTTAGATCATAAGTTTAAGTGGGTGACTTTTTGAGAGGATCGAGATTTGATCCTAAGTCCAAGACATTAGCTATTTGGTCACTTGACCCTGCTACACAAAAACTTCATGTAATGAACATTCAAGGGGAAAGAAGAGGTGATATATTGATTTGGAACTTGCAAAATACAAGTGATATTGAAATTACAGATGTGATGACACACTTTTCCTATATGAATAAAGCCAAAATTGTGAATATGCAGAAGAGATATACTGAGATATACCATGAGTTAATTGTCATTCATAAGAGGTAGGAAGAAGAGTTAATAAAAGGTGAATCCATGGAAGTGAAGATCAAGGAGTTGGCTGAGAAGTTGGAAAATATCTCATCTACATCCCATGCTGCATAAATGGTTGATGTTTCCACAACTGCACCAGAAGATTTTGTTCCTGCTTCCACATATGTTGTATTTCCTGATAAAGTAAAGATTAAAATTGAGGAGTATGCTAGAAGAAATGAGAGATTAGAAGAAGCCAGAAATGAAAGGGGAGTGTCTGCATTATTGGAGGCATTGCAACACATGATTGAATTGTTGAAAGGTAGATTGGATGATGTTCACAATTTTCACATATCTTTGAAAGAGGCTGGTTAAGTGTGTGCTTCTGTCCTTGTATTCTTGGAACCGTTATTCAATAAATGGTCATAAAGGAACAAACTAATGGAGAAATTAGAAGTTACAATGATGTATGGGAGTGATTTACTTGAAAAAATTAGTGATACCAAAGAGGTGGTATGCACTTTCAATTTTTTATTCTCATTTTTGAAAGGCAAGGATCAGTTAATAAAGAGTGAATTGCATATATTTGTTGATGATTACCAAGTTTGCATTCCTACTACATATGATAAGGATGGTAATTTGAAGCAGTTGGATTTCTGGAAAAGTGAGCTTGAAATGATTATTGAGAATAAAAAAATCCTACTCCACCTAGGAAATGACATTGATATCCACACATTCAATGAGGTTTTGTATGCACTTTACAAGGCTGAGGTGGATATCCAAATTTAATGTTGATGCACGATTTGTAACTGATGCTCGGTGGAATGAGGTTGTTGCATAGTTGGAGGAGGTTAAGAATTTTGACTGGCCAATAGAAAAAGAGGTTTCCAAATGGGAGATGATTATGAACAAGGGAAAGAGGGCCCCAACTGTATGATTCTTCTTTTTTTTTTCTATTCCGAGGAGTGGAGTGACCTAGCACCTGAGCGATGCTAACAGGGAGAGTAACATTTTTTAAAAGGCATTTTGAATTTACTGTGATAGTTGCAGATGACCTTTGTTAAGAAAAAGACATTATTCTGAATACCTATGGACAAAGGTGACAAGTAAAATTTGTTTCTCATGTTCCCAATATCAAGTTTAAGGGTTTGTTGTTGCAGGCCCAATTGTTACTCAAATTTTATTTTCTCATGTTCTTAAAGGGTTGTTGTAAATTTTGTCCTAAGTGATTTGAAGCTTGTTCCATTCCTTGTCTATAAAAGGAGTCCAAGATCACTTAGAAAGGTCTAAGAAAATTTTCTAAGGATTCATAAGTGTTGGATTCATAGGTCTCGGTCCAAGACAATACATATAACATGGTCATATTGTAATTGTTTACAGAAAAATACAAGTATGAGTTAGAGTATTTGAGTATTATGAGTTTCATTCTTTGATTTTTGAGCAATGTATGATGGAAGTGATTTATAAGATTAATACAAATACAGTTGAGACTTATTTCTCTCCTCTGTGTTAATTTTGTAAGTTTTGGATAATATAATTCAAAGTTTTTATTTATTCAGTGCATTATTATAATGTGTATGAGTTAATTTCATGCCTTGGTCAATGATCAATTAAACACCTGATAGTAATTCATAGGTTCACAAGTTCAGCATAAGGATCATTATAAGAAGTGTAAGTTGAAATTATAAATAGAGATTATTGTAATGCAATAATTCTTAGATAAAAAATCACCCAAAGTGGTTCCTTTCATACATAGTTTATGATTCATAATCTATTACCTACTATGGATAAGGCACTAGTCAGCCTTGTGTGACAATTACATATTGGGTATTTTCCTATGTATTTGGTTTTGTCAGCCTTATAGTTGAACTAAGAGCCATTTGAACTTTGATTCATTATCCCTATTGAGTGACGAGTCATTGACTCCACACCCAACAAGGCACTAGTCATATATCCTTTTAACTTAACAAAAATATTTTTTGGGGATTAAAAAGAGTTTTTATTCGTGAACAAATCTATCTTCATGTCTAGCAAAATGATTTAATTTGCCCACAGAATTAATTTAATAATTTGAAAATTATTTTTATTCTCCAATATCTATATTTTTTAATGGTTTGAAAATAGGTTAAAATTACCAATGCACATATCTTTTTGGTTTTAAAAACATTACAATTCGCTAGGATTTTTCACAAAAATGATTATGAATGATTCACCAATGGAGATTATTATTTTTATGTGTGAACCAAAGAAATTTTCCATTAAAATTAATATTTTCCTTCTAAATTATACACCTTTCGTCAGGTTTTTACACCTTGTCCAGGGGGGTTTCTTAAAGTTGTCCTTGGTTTATATAAATCTCACATAATTTTGGGGAGCTAAAATTAAACAGGCCAACCATGGAACTGGATTTCTCCCCAAAACCTTGGCACATACCCCTGGGCTAAATTTGGGCCATAATCCTCATGGAAAAAATGAAAATATATCCCAAGGACAAAACGCTAATGACATTCTATACCTAGGAGAATGAGCCTATATTTGAATTGGGTACTAGAGGAATAAGGATTTTTTAATACAACTCATTCCAAGGTCAGAACGGATCACAATGGCCACAAATAAGGCTATAGGACCTAGGTGATGAAATGAATTATGGGATTGGAGTAAAAAAGGAAGAAACACATTTAGAAATAAGGGCCAAGCTCAAGTTAAAGGAATGGAGGATCAACATTTGAATTTAGGTATCCTTTAAGTACCATATTAGGTGCTACCACAGAAAAGTGTTGAAGTAGACCCAAAATAATCCTTAAATTCTATACAAATTAGGTTCTTACAACTTAAGATGATACATTTAGCCACCACTCTAGAAGGATTATGAGTCATCTCATGCTCATGGTAAAGGAAGACAGACAAAATAAAGAGATAAAAAGAGATTATCATGGGCGAATTGCAAAGAGGTAATGCATCACTAAGTTTGAGGATGCAAGCCTCCCAAAAAAGGATCTCAACTCAAACATCCAAGCACAAAGACACAAAAATGAAACAAAAAAAAAAAAAGGAAAGACCTAAATAAAAGACACAAAATAAAAAGAGGGTTAGTACTAAAAACAAAAGTCCAAATCAACTAGTAGAAGAGATCTCAATTCAAAATGTCCCAACCAATAATATCATGTTCAAAATACTATCTCAAGAGCATAAGTGACAACATAAAAGGACAAGGGCATCGCCAAAGACAATAAAAAAATCCATGATCTAACCCACTAGCATAGCTATGAGAGCATGGAAAGAAGGGAAAGACCATGAATCCAATGGGCTTGCAAGTTGTGTTATGCTAGGTGATTCATGGAAGGAGAAGAGGAGGAGAAGATTAGAAAGGCTAGCAAGATGTGTTATCCTAGTTCCACCCATCACAAAGAAGGAAGGAGAATTGATAGTTGAGCAAGGTATTTTTTTCTAGTCAATTCCACCTTGTAATTTGCGGACAGGGGTAACTTTGAAATTTTGTTCACATGGGTAGCTTAAAAAGATTTTGTGCGCATGGGCGACTTAGGGGATCAATCTTAGAGAAAGTATTGTATTTGTGTGGGTCCATAAAAAATGAGAAATCCTAAGGAATAATTGTATCCAAAGGGATAAAAAATAGGATATGACATAAGGAAAGCATTGTCTCCTTTGGGATCAATAAACAAAAGTGACTAGTCCTAAGGAAAGCATTGTCTCCTTAGGAATACATAAAGAAAAAGGTTGCATAATGTAGAAAGGAGGTCGCATGTATGCCCCCCTCCATATGATGGCAACAAGTATGGAATCATAAGGAAAATAGAACAAGGATACCTACTTCCAAAAATAAGAAGATATAATTAAACCAACAATGTATTCCATAATCATAGAAAAAGGTGATAACTCTTGTTAGCTAAGAAAATAGATATTCATGAAAGGATATCTACAAGCGGGAAGAGACCCTTGAAAGGAAGAGATATTGGTTGAAATAAATCTACCTTCAAGTGAATTTCTCAAACAAAGACTGTTGGATTTTTTGGATGATATAAATTTTGGTTACTGATCATGTTGTTGATATTCATGTTTTGTCACTGATGTCAACATATATTTCTATGGAGAAGACATACTGGCTACTTAATTGGAAGGAGTGTATGCACACTTTACAGATGATTCAAAGTGATCAAAGTTGGATTTATGTAGAAGGATGTGTGCTAACCTTATTCCTAAGGTCACTTGGCTCTATGTTACATACTATGGCTGTTACAGTTGATTAAGTGAAGAGTGGTTTTTTTGGACTGTAACTGTGATCCTAGACAAAGCAGGTCTCTATGTTTCGGGTATATCTTTCTGGAAAAGATATTTCAAAACATGCGAGCTTAGTGATGGACAATCGACATATGGTAGAGTAATGGGTTGTGTTTGATTGCTGTTTGGATACTGATAACATCAGCTGTGGCATGTATTCTGGAGAAGACCTATTTCCTGGCCGACTTCAGACATGTAGCATGTGAAATTAATTGTGATCATGAATTACGGATCTAGAAGTATATGTGATGGATTGTAAATGATGTATAATTGTTATAGACACCATGTGTATCTTAGAAAGAGGCCATGTAATTATTTGTATGATGGAAAACCTTAATTGGAAGACCTAGTTAATTATGTATTAGGAAATCTTAACTGACCAACCTAATGAATTATTGTAGGAGGGTATATATGAATGGAAATTTATTGTGGAGAAGTGTGATATAGAAAGATAAGGATAGATATGTGTGGAAGCTATGAAGCTTGTTGATTGCTAGATACAAAGGAGAGTTGATACTTCATTGGAACTGACCAAGAAAAGACAGTTGCTATCAGACAGTTCACTGGAATGTGTATTTTCTTTATACACTTTATTCGGTAGTAAATCCTTAAGGGTGGATTTAACCTTCTTTGGGTATTTTTCCTTGGTAGTGAGCCTACTATTTTCCTTGAATCCTAAAAAGGTCTGTCTCCTAAGAGGGACTGTGTACTATAATGTTGTAATAAGCTCCTAACAGGGCTAATATCTTTTAACAGGGATACTATACTCTTAGTACATTATTTGTGGGTGTTAATTCCCACTGGGGTTTTACCTTTAACAGGGTTTCCTTGACAAAAAATATTGTGTTATGGTGTTGGAATTTACTATGTTATCATTTACATTTGTAGATTTGGTTTATAAATTTTAAAGTTTAGTAATCTTGATTACAACTGATTCACCCCCCCTCTCAATTATCTTGTGGACTATTATTCATAAAAATTGGTATTAGAGCTATTGGTCCTCAAAGAGAAAGTTTAACAGCTTGAGGTGATCCTGAAGATGACTTACTACAGGAAGGATAGTCCAAAGTTTGATCCTGAAAACTTTGACAGTTCACAGAATAAGATGAGAACATATTTGCTATGTCTGGGAAATGATTACTAGATGATAACAAAGAAGAAGGAAAAGGTAGCGACTAAGGATGAATTAGAGAAAGCCACTGAAGATCAAAAGAAGATATTCTCATGCAATATGGTTGCAAGTGAATCCTTAATCAACACATTATTAGAAGGAGAATTTACTGAAGTAAAGGACTTGGACTCTGCACATGAAATATGGACAAGACTAGAAGCACTATATGTTGGAGAAAAGTTTACAAAGCAAGAAAATTTACAGAACTGGAAGAAAAATATGGAATCACTGAAGATGAGAACATTAGAGCATATGGACAAAGAATTACTAAAGTGGTTACTAGTATTAGGAACTCTGGAGGAACTTATAGTGAGGAAGAAGTGATTGCAAAGATACTTAGATCTTTGACACCTGCATATAGAACCAAAGTTTAGGCTATAGAGAAGATCATACCTTTGACACAAAACTTCACCAGAGAGATGTTGATTGGCAAGTTAACTACATTTGAAGACGTAGAATTGGGAGAAACTTTACCTAAGGTTGATTCAGCCTTCAAAGAAACCATGCACAAAAGCAAAAGAATTTTACCTGGAAATGTAAGCACAATCAGTAGTGACCTAAGAGAAGAACTTGGAGCCTATGCTGATGAATGGGAACAAATAAAAGAAGAAGAAAGGAAGCTAGATGAAGTTGTGGCATTAATTTCTAGAAGAGAAAAGAGAGGTAAGGGTAAGTTTGAGGGAAAATTACCTTTGAATTGTTTTGTATGTAACAAGATCAGTCATTTTGCATCTAGATGTCCTACAAGAATTCCAAAGCACAAACCCAAGTTTTTCAAATCTAAATCCTCAAAGGAAAAAGAATGTTATTATGAAAGTGAGGGTATATCTGATGATGAGGATGGTGACTATGATGAAATTGGATTTATTGCTATTAAGTATGATGAACCTATGCATGAAGAAAAATCCTTAGTATCTCGAGTTGAAAAGAAATCTGAATGGGTCATAGATAGTGGTTGTTCACATCATTGGACTGGAGATAAAAATAATTTTGTGAGTTTGAAAAGACATGATGGTGGTGTTGTTAGATTTGGTGACAATACTCCTAAACTCATTATTGGAATTGGATCTATTTCTTTGGATGGAAAGCCTAACACTGACAATGTATTACTTGTTGATGGACTTAAGCATAAGTTGTTGAGTGTTGGACAACTAGTGGACAAGGGTTATCAACTAAACTTCATTAATGGAAAATGTTCTATCAAGAGTAAAATAGGAGACTTGATAGCATTCGGTACTAAATATAGAGGTAATGTATTTGAACTGAACACATCTAAAGCTTCTTGTTTTATTGCAAAGGTTGATGACAGTTGGTTATGGCACAAAATATTTTTTCATGTTAATTTTGATAACATTGTGAAGGCAAGTATGAAAAAATTAGTAAGGGATCTACCTAGAATTGTAAAACCATCTAACACTATGTGTAGAGAATGTGTTATGGGGAAATAGACTAGAAGCACTTTCAAGATAAAAGCTTATTCAGCAAAAGGGAAGTTGGATCTGGTGCATACAGATCTGTGGTCCTACAAGAACAAGATAATACTATGGTGAAAGGTATTTTATACTTTTTGTTGATGAATTTTCAAGAATGATGTGGTTTACATATTTGAGAGAGAAATATGAAGCATTTGACAAGTTCAAGTTATTCAAAGTGAAAGTTGAGAATGAATCTAGTTAAAAGATGAAGTGTTTGAGATCAGACAGAGGAGGAGAGTTTACATCAAAGTTGTTTAATACATATTGTGAAGAAAATGGAATACATAGATAGACTTCAGCCCCTAGAACTCCACAACAGAATGGGATAACAGAGTGAAGAAACAAAACCATATTAGATGCTACAAGGACTATGTTGCTTGAAGGAAATGTGTCACATGTTCATTAGAGATAAGAAGTTGGCACTACTGTGTACACATTAAACAAAATTTGGATTAGAGAAGGTACAAATAAAACTCCCTATGAATTATGATTTGATCATGCACCTACTATGAAATATTTTAGAATATTTGGTAGTAAATGTTATATCAAGAGAGATGATGAGATAGGCAAGTTTGATGCTAGAAGTGATGAAGGAATCTTTCTTGGTTATTCCACTAAGAGTAAAGCATATAAATGTTTCAATTTGAGACTGAGGAAACTAATTGAAAGCGCCAATGTGAGGATAGATGAAAAGTTTCAAATTTAGGAAAGAACATATGATTGTGGTCACATAACAGAGACAAGAGAAGTTGCTATTGAACCTGAAGGACCCTTGATGATCAAGAATGAAATTGAAGAAGAACATGCCGAAGCTACTAAGACATTGAAGACACTAAGGTATGTCAAGATAAACCAAACTAAAGATCAAATTATTGGTGATGCAAGCAAAGGCATGATGACTAGATTTAGAGTTAGAGATGAGATCTGTTTGATTTCTCAAGTTGAACCAAATACTATTGATGAAGCATGTAGAGATGAATCTTGGAATAACGCCATGGAACAAGAACTAGAAGAGATAAAGAAACACAATACTTGGGAATTGGTTCCAAGACCTAAGAACAAAAATGTGATTAACACTAAGTGGGTTTTTCAAAAACAAGATGGATGAGGAAGGCACAATGGTAAGAAACAAGGATAGACTAGTATGTAAAGGCTACTAACAGAAAGAAAGCATAGACTATGAAGAAACATTTGCACCTATTGCTAGATTGGAAGCTATGAGACTATTCCTTGCTTATGCTGCACATAATGACTTCAAAGTGTATCAGATGGATGTGAAGTAAACATTCTTGAATGGTGATCTAGAAGAAGTGTACATTGAGAAAATTGATGGTTTTCCTTTGACAGATGATGAAAACATGGTTTATAGATTGAAGAAGGCACTGTATGGAATGAAACAAGCACCAAGGGCATGGTATGCAAGACTGGATAAAAACCTACTTTGTCTTGGTTTCAAAAAAGGTAATGCAGACAGTAATTTGTATTTAAGAACTAATGAAGATGGAATCTTAATTATAGAAGTTTTTTTTGATGATATCATTTCTAGAGGCAATGATAAAGTGACTAACAAGTTTGCTAAAGAAATGGAGAATGAGTTTGAAATGTCAATGATTGGTGAGACAAAAAAATTTCTTGGTTTACAAATTAATCAGAGTAAGAATAGAATTTTTATATCTCAGACCAAGTATCTTAAGGAAATGTTGAAGAAATTTGGAATGGAATATTGTAAACCTGTTAGTACACCCATGGTGATAGGGAACACACTGACTAAAAGTGATGAGACTCAAATTTTTGGGCAGACTAATTATAGATCAATGATTGGAGGTCTACAATATCTAACACACACTAGACTAGATATTACCAATGTAGTTGGAATTGTGGCTAGATATTTGGCAGATCCTAAAGAGACACATTTTGCCGCTATTAAAAGAATTTTTAGGTATTTGAAAGGAACAACAAAATATGGATTATGGTGTGAAAAATATAATGATTTTACATTGCAGGATTTAACTAATGCTGATCGGGCAGGTAATGTGGATGATAGGAAGAGTACAAGTGGTGGTTCATTTTTCCTTGGGAAAAGGATGGTTTCCTTGTTGAGCAAGAAGCAAAACTGTATTGCTCAATCTACTATTGAGTCAGAGTATGTTGTTGTTGCAATAAATAGTACACAAGTCATTTGGATGAATCAAATACTAAAGGACATTGGAATTATTTTCAAAAAACTAGTGATTATCCATTGTGATAACACCAGCATAGTGAATATGTCAAAGAATCCTGTAATGCATTCAAAGACTAAATATATTTCCATCAAGTATCATTTCTTGAGGAAGAAGGTAGTAGATAGAGAGATTAAACTGGAGTATATTAGCACCAAGGAACATGTAGCAGATATATTTACTAAACCTTTGCCAAAAGATTCTTTTGAATATCTTAGAGACATGCTTGGGGTGATGGCCCCTCCTAGTGAAGACTAAAATGATGCAGATATGCATTAGTCTAGTGGATCTCAGAGCTATATCATTCTCTGGACTTGATGTATGGATCTACTCCTTAGGGGGAGTGATCGTAGGAGAATACTATGGAATAAATTTGGGTGATCTTGCACCTAGATGATTGGACATGAAGACTTGAAAAGGACTATAGAAGACTATAGATGAGTTATGGCACCCTTTGCCATTGCTGCCAAAGGGGGAAGAAATCTATGTGAAAATCCCTACTATTTTGGGGAGATTTGTGTTGAGGATATTTAGAAGATTGTAATGTGAGAGAGTAATTTTGGGTTGATGCATATGGATTTTACCATATGTTGCCATCAATGCCAAAGGGGGAGATTATTGGATGATATTAGTTTTGGTTACTGATCATGTTGTTGATATTCATGTTTTGTCACTAATGTCAACATATATTTCTATGGAGAAGACAAACTGGCTACTTAACTGGAAGGAGTGTACAGACACTTTACAGATGATTCAAAATGATAAAAGTTTGATTTATGTAGAAGGATGTGTGCTGAACTTATTCCTAAGGTTTTTTGGCTCTATGTTACATACTGTGGATGTTACAGTTGATTTAGTGAAGACTGGTTTTCTGGACTGTAACTGTGATCCTAAACAGAGTAGGTCTTTGTGTTTTGGGTATATCTTTCTAGAAAAGATATTTCATAACTTGTGAGCTTATTGATGGAAAACCAACATATGGTAGAGTAATGGGTTGAGTTTGATTTCTATTTGGATACTGTCGACATCAGCTATGGCATGTATTCTGGAGAAGACCTATTTCCTGGCAGAATTCAGACATGTAGCGTGTGAAATTAATTGTGAGCCTGAATTATAGATCTAGAAGTATATGTTATGGATTGTAAATGATGTATACTTGTTATAGATACTGTGTGTATCTTAGCAAGGGGCTATGCAATTATTTGTATGATGGAAAGCCTTAATTGGCCGACCTAGTTAATTATGTATTAGGAAAGCTTAAGTAGCTGACCTAATGAATTATTGTAAGAGGGTATATATGAATGACAATTTATTGTGGAAAAGTGTGATAGAGAAAGATAAGGATAGAGATGTGTGGAATTTATGAAGCTTGTTGACTGTTGGATACAGAGCAGAGTTGATACTTCATTGGAACTGACCAAGCAAAGATAGTTTCTATCAGACAATTCATTGGAATGTGTATTTTATTTATACACTTGATTCGGATTGTAAATCCTTGTGAGTGGCTTTAACCTTCTTTGGAAAATGAGCCTACTATTTTCCTTGACTCCTAATAGGGTCTGCCTCCTAACAGGGACTGTGTACTATAATGTTGTAATAAGCTCCTAACATGGCTAATATCTTTTAATAGGGATACTATACTCAGTACATTATTTGTGGGTGTTAATTCCCACTGGGGTTTTACCTTTAATAGGGTTTCCTCGATAAAAAATATTATTTTATGGTTTTGGAACTTACTGTGTTATCATTTACATTTGCAGATTTGGTTTATAAAGTTTAAAGTTTAATAATCTAGATTACAACTGATTCACCCCCCCTCTCAGTTTTCTTGTGGACTGTTATTCCTAACATGATTATCTATGGAAAGGTAAGTGCTGAGAGGGGAGGGGTGAATAAGTACTTAAAAAAATATAAGTAATTATTCTTTACCATTCACTGATCTGAATATCATGCATAAAGACATTATAAAACATGTATTGTAAATCAGAAAACCATAACATATAACTCCATGATTTTTGGTCATGCAAAAATCCTTTGTCAGAGGAAAATACTACGGTGGGGATGACACCCACAATCCTTCACTATTTCCGTATAAAGGTTTCTTGGTTAGAGCTACAATATTATCTATTTATGATAGCTTACCCTGTTAGGATTACAAAAAGACTTATGAAATCTACCTTGTTAAATGATTTTTACAATCTCTAATCTAAGAGATGTACCCTATTAAAGGAGTTACAAAATAAGACCTATTAGGTCCTACCCACTGAATGAGATTTCTACCCTTCTCATACTTATAAAATCTATTACAAAAATGTCTGTGAGTATGCATCAAACATAATGTTGTTCAGACTCTTTATGCTCAGCAAGTGCATTACCTCATTCTGCACTTGGTAACTTATCAATTATGCACCTTAAAACTTCTACACTCTAACTCCTCTAGCTCTCTCTCTCTCTCTCTCTCTCTCTCTCTCTCTCTCTCTTTAATTTCTTCTATCTTTGCAATTTTCACCATCATCAGTCATCTTCATGTTTTGTTCTATTTATGTGATCTTAAGGCAGTTAAACTATTCTAGATCCTTCTCCTTCAACGGTGGAGGTGAAGTGGTGCAAGGTTAGTTTCATTCCCAATGCATTTATTATACTTGACTTTCATTGGTTGAATTTCCCCATGATCATGTGCAATCATGTTTTTACCATCTCAATGTTCTACCTAAATTTTACCTTGAATACTGTAAAATATTTTTCATCTCGGCGTCTAGATTAAATGTATCCAATTTGAATTGTTATGTTAGCTCTGATATTACTCGGTAATATGCTATGATCTCTCTCAATGACATAATGGACCTGCTCAATTACTAATTTTTCTCGGTGACTCGATGACTAACGCTAATCGGTAACTTTCACTGCTCTCGATATGTGTCACTGCTCAGTTACTTACCATTCTTTTCTCAACTCAGTTCTTGTCATTGTTTGATGCTCAGTGTCTATGATGATTTTCTTTACCAACCCATTGCCTTAATGTATTTTATCTTTTAACGACAAGCTCCTTTGACTAACTTGACTTTGAAAAAACTAATGACAACAAAATAACTCAGGTAGTAGTAACAATCTCCCCCTTTGACTTTAGTTGGGCATTTTGAAATAAACTTCAAAGTCATCAAAATTTTGCAAAAACTTCAAAGCTTTCAAAAACTCAAAAACTCCCCCTGGGATAATACTCCTCAAAATTTGTATACTTATATATCCCTTATATACTTATATCCATATCTATCCTCCTTATGTACATATAATATCTATCCCCCTTTTTTGATAAATATGTCAAAAAAACAAATTACTTAGTGCTCGGTAGGGTATACTTACACCTGATTAAAAATGTGTGGGTACTTCTTTTGTAAATTAGCTAGGGATGAATCCCATGCTTCTTTAAGTGCGTGAAGTAGAACAATATGAGCAAAAAAATCAACTACAAATCCAATGATGGTGTCTAGTGAACTACAATCGGGGGTATTTGACCAAGTCCTTGGCCTTCTTCAAATGCCTTTGCATTAATTCAATGTGGGGAATCAAAAGTGCTTGCAGCTTAAGAAGTTCCATCCTTATCTTATTCTCTTCTCATATAAGTTCTTGCTACATTCTCATCAAATCTTTCAACCTCGAGTAGTAAAATTGTAGAGAACTAGGCTCGGTAGTGAAATTTTTCAGCTGCTCGATCTCAACAAACTCATCTTTATGCCTTATATCCTTGGTGAATTGGGAAATAAATTTTTTTTTTTGAAACATTGAAAGAATATGAGATAATTTAGTCTCAATATTGGTAGAGGTCTCATAAAGTGATACCTTATCTAATGCAATGTTGTTTAGAATGGTTTCAATCATTTGCAGTTCCATCTTCCTAGCATGAACCTTCATCATGTAGTCAGTAGTGTCTTGATTTGGATTTCAGACTTGTTTCACTAGTCCTTCTACTTGACTAATGAGACTTTCTTTTTCATCAATAGTGACATCCAGAAAATCTCATGCAATACATCCTTAACACTTTATAATACATCAGTCTTCTTGCTCTTTTGAAATAATTTATTTTGCATTGCCTTAGGTTTCACCAATTTTGCATACTTGGTCATTTCATAAGGGCTCATAGTAGATAGGTCTACATTGGATAAGATGATCGGTTGGCTAATATCTACATGCTTCATCTTCTTTGATTTCTTCTTCTTTGCTATCATACTTCCAGTTGGAAAATTATTTGGGAAACATGATGCCTTTCGTGCGTTAGATGGTGTCTCTATTGTAATAGTTTCATCTCTCTGCTCCTCTTGTTTTATTTCTTCCTTATTCTCCTCTTGTTTCTCCTGTTCTTTCTTCTCTTGTGGTGTGTCCTCTTTCTACTCATTCGGTTGTTTCTTGGATTCCTTTTGTTCACTTTGTTCCTTTGGTTTTTCTTTATCAGGATCTTATTATTGTGTAATAGACTCGGTTGGATGAATCAACTTGGTTTTCTTTGCTGATGGGTTCTCTATTACCATATCCTTCTCTATGTCCTTTTCCTTTTCTTCTTTCTTTTCCTTCTCTTCTTCCTTTTCCTTCTCTTCTTCCTTGCAAGGTTTTTTATCCACCTCCTATGTATTCATAGCACTTGCAACACTATCACCTTGATTTGTGTGATAATCTTGTACTTGTTCCAATACATGTTATAGGAATGGATCAGTAGAAGCCTTATCATTTATATTCATTGGTTCTATATCGGTGTCCTTGGTGGCCATAACATCTTCATCTTGTGATATATTATCTCCTGGATCCTTTTCAGTAATATCTTCAATGAAAAATTCATCAGTTTCAATGGTCAAATCAATAGGACCAGTCTTAGCTTGATCACCATTTAAAAATTCATTAGTTTGATTATTCTTTGCTTGTTCTCCTTGTAATCTAGTTACATTGATGTTGAAAATTTCCCTCCATTTAGCATTGGTGTAATACCCACCTCTTATGTTGCTTTTCAGTTCGTGGATGCCAAACTCTTTTAGGCATTTTGGATGTATGTGTTGATTTTATCAGATGGTTTAGATGATATTATGTGTTACATTTCAGTATGTTGTTGATCCATTATTATCATGTTGTAGCATTTGTGTATATGTGATTTAGGGTTATTATGTGATGATAATGTACATGTTAGGATTTCATTTCGATTGTGGTTTTCTGACAATACTGACCTTAGATTTATATGCACATGGATTACTGTATGTTTCATTGCTGTTTGATGTGCTTGGTATGGTATGGGACAGAGTCGTAGTTACTTGCTTCGGCGAGATCCACACGATAACCTAGTCTCAACCATTGTTTGCCATATGATATATATACAT
>MU227805.1:3441551-3453967 GCA_018584345.1 Thuja plicata
ACTTGTTATCGTAGATTAATTGTTTAAGTAATTCTACGTCAAGGAACCCTCGAGGAATGTTAATCATGTATGAGTTGTAATTCATGTGTGTCATGTACTTCATTGTGTTGCTTCCGCATTGCTATTATTATTGTTTGTAAACATTTAAAAAAAAAAAATTACTCCGTGAACTTAGTGTCGTTTTTAGGTTAAGTTCTCCTGGGTTCCCTGGCGGGGCATTACAATTGGTTTCTAACTGTACTGACTCCAATTCTCCTATCATAATCCTTAAAGATCTTCCTTTTACAAGGAATCATTTGGAAAATTTCTTCAATGTAATTTCATCTATAGATAGTTGTGGTACAGCTAGTACGAGAGATCTTTCTCTCATTTATTTCTTAGCATTCATTGCATATTTGCATCTTGTATCTATCTTTTTATACAACTCAATAGGTAACAATTTGACAACTTCAAGTGGTGTGTGTTTGAATTTGTATAAGGTGTAAACAATTGTATCTTCAATTTTTACCTTGTTTTCTTCAGTCTATGAATTGTATTTGGCATACGTTGCTTCTCCAAATGTTTCATACTTCTTCAACGTATCTAGCATTCCATCAAGACTCTATTGGCCTGGAGGTTTTTTTCCACAACTTTGAATTTGTTTAAATCTTCAAAGTCTATCTCACTATCTGGTGTTACCTTCAACTTTCTCCTCAATTTAGTTTTTTCTTTCTTGCTTCTTATATACGTCCTGCCTTTTGGTTCAATGAGATTCTTCTTTTATTTAGGTGTAGTTGTAGACCTTGTTGATGGTCTAGTATATTTGGGTCTCAGTGAAGACTTCAAATCTTATGGTTTCTTTCCTTCCACTTCAGAGGGTCCTACCTCATATTCGTCATTATCTATAACCAAATTCTTGGACAGATTAGTAATCATCTTGCTAGATTTTCTTTGATATTTAGTCATCAAGATACCTTTCTTAATCTTAGCCTTGAATTCTTCATAGGTTCCATATCTTTTGGCTCTTTGTCAACAGGCTTTGCTAAGAGAGTTTTGATTTGTTGAGATACAATTTCTATGTCCATCTCATAACCCATAGGTTGTAGCCAGAAGCTCCTAGGCTCAACTGCCTTGACAATGCATGAGTTGATGTCTACCTCAAAACAAATAGAATCATGATATTTCTCAACCAATTGAGGCAGAATTCAAATTTTTTGATGCATTCTAGCTTGGAACTTAGAGAAGTATTCATTCATTACAATGTCAAGATTCTCTCCTAGATTCTCAATATACTCACTAATTTGATAAATGATTGGTTTATTAACATTCCATGTCAGATTTCCAATAGATGGAAAGAAGTTCTCAAAATAAAAATGTATGCATACTATAATAACCTAAAATTGGTCTAGCAAACCTATAGCTCCTATTTCTGATTATTTGGTCTTAATAAACTCTAGAATCTAAGACATTATCGCTATAATCTAATTATGGAGGACTTAATCAAATTTTCTTGCATATTCCTAATCCTAACTTGTTGAATCAAATAATCAATCATCCAAGCCTAAATCTTAAAAATGCATAAAATATTGGGATAAATTAAAAAAGTCCTAAATTCCTTTTAAATAAAAAAAGTGAACCCATTCACACATGGGTGTGCACTCAAAAATCAAAATAAAACAAATAAAAGGGAAAATACCAATTTTGTCTCATCCTCCACAAAGTTGACCAATCCAATGCATTACACTTAATTCACATGGATTGAGGGAAGTTGCATCTCCAGCATTGATCATTCTCTTTTTCCTCTTAATCTCAACCACTCATTTCTTGGAATCTCTTATAAAAGGGATAGCTCCCTTTTCTCATTCATAACAAGAAGATTTGGAATAGAGTTATAATGCTATTTTCATTCTAGAGGTCATTTGTGCACTCATAGTTCTTATTTTCAAAGTAGTTTACTTGCATTCTTGCATTGTTAGCTTCAATTCTTAGTTTAATGGCATTCTAGTTTCCCTTCATAGCTTAATGTAGATACATTTTTCTTCTCATTTGATAGCTTAATCTCACATCTTGGTTCTATTTCTCAAAGTTGTTATGCATTTAGTTTTGTTAGAATTTAATATTTCCTTGGTGAAGATATGTAATTAAAGGATAAACCAAGGTACCTATTTTGTATTTTCCCTCTAGTCCAAGTAGGAGGACTTGTCACTATTTTCTATTTCCTTTAATAAGGAACATAGATATTCCTCCTTAAGAGGAATCTCACATTTGTCACACACACAATATGAATGTGGCATTCATAGGATATGAGAGTTACATGCAAACTCCTTCACTCATCTCTACTTAAGAGATTCTTCCCTCACACTTCTCAAGGTTGGTTCTCACAAGTTGGTTCTCATGGAGTAATTCTTCTCTCTTCTTCTCTCTTTTTCATTCTCATTCTCACAATGTTGTAATGATCTCTCTCTTCTTCTTTAGCTTCTTTCCTCATTCATTTTATAAGCACAAGGGGTTTTTCTTAGTTTTTCCCCTTTCAAAAACATTGTCTTGGTGTTGTTCTTGAGCTTCTTGGTGATTATTCTTGGATCATCTTTTCATTTATGGTAAACATTTTCATTTCTTCACTCTCTCTTGGATTCTTTCCTAAATCTAGTTTACTTTACTTATATTTTCTAACATGGTATCAGAGCTAGTTTAATCCCATAAGATTCAACTACAGGACAACTTGGAGGACTTAAGGTATAACGATTTTAAAAATATGGATGGAGTTTTACTCAAGTTTGATGCAATTAAGAATCAACTAAGTGGTGTTAATTTTAGTTTAAGTGATATTATATTAATTACTATTATTCTTAAAAAATGCCTTCCTAAAGAGTTTCAGCAATTTATCACTATTAATCATTCTCAGCTTGCGATTCCTACTTTAGCTCCTCATTTAACTTATGCTATCTTTCAAAATTTGTTATGTTAAGAGGAGGCTAAATTTTTGCAATTTCATAATATTAAATCTTTTGAACATGCTTTGTTTTTAAAACTCAAAATCCAAATAATAAGTCGCATACTAATCATCATAACAATAATCATCATAACGATAATTGTTCCAATAACACCAATAATTATTGTAACAATAATCATCATAATAATGGTTATTCAAATAATCATAATAATGGTTATCATAACAATTATAATAGACCCAATTGTAATTATTGTGGGAAATTTGGTCATGTGATCAATAATTGTTGTAAGAAACTCAAACATGAGAAGTCATCTCCTCATAATAAAACCTCTCATAATAATAATACTCGTCATGCTTTTACTATTCATTATGGGATGTCTACTTCTCATTCTAATGATAATACTATTTGGGATAAATATCACAATGATGGATATTCTTGGAATAACCCTCTTGATTACTATCTTCCTACTCAAAGTGATTATATGCTCCCTCCTTATGATGCAATGGAATTTGATGATCCTTTCTTTGATGTTGATGATATTTTTGACCATGAAGAGGAAATTATCTCTAACTTTCTTAATGTTACTTTGCAAGATATGTTTATCAAATTGTTCCATCTGTAAGTTGTACTAGGTTGCACTTACTCAATTGATGTTGATCAACTTGTTCCATCTGTAAGTTGCACTGGGTTGCACTTACTCAGTTGATGTTGATCAAATTTTTCCATTTGTAAGCTACACAGGGTTGCACTTACTCAGTTGATGTTTATCAACTTGTTACATTTGTAAGATGCACTGGGTTGCACTTACTCAGTTGATGTTTATCAACTTGTTCCATTTGTAAGTTGCACTGGGTTGCACTTATTTAGTTGATGTTTATCAACTTGTTCCATCTGTAAGTTGCACTAGGTCGAACTTACTTAGTATATGTTTATCAACTTGTTCCATCTGTAAGTTTCACTGGGTTTCTCTTACTTAGTTGATGTTTATCAACTTGTTCCATTTTGTAAGTGGAATTTAGTGCACTTACTTCAGTTGATGTTTATCAAATTGCTCCATCTTGTAAGTGGCAATAGTTTTCACTTACTTCAGTTGATGTTGATCAACTTGTTCCATTTCTTATTTCTCTCTTGGTGAGGATGTTTCTCTTGAAATCCTTCTTGAAATTTTGTTGGATTTCTCATATATATATTTGGCAGGTAATATGTCTTTTTTCCTCATAATCCTTAGTTCTATTATTTTAAGCATATGACATTTGTTTCTTTTCAATTTTTGGATTTACTTATTATGAAAATATGGAAAGCTCATATTGTTAAAGTTTCTCATTATATTGGTTTAGATTTTTATCTCCTTAATGGCTCATTACTTATGGTACATGATTGTAGTCATGTTTGGTAAATCAGTTCTTAGCTTGAGTTTGTGTTTGAGTAACATGTTCCACTTATGTATCTTTGTCTCTCTCATACTTATATGCATCTTCTACTATTGTGGTAATGTTCTGCATTATTCATTGCTTCAATTGTGAGTCATGTAGGTGTTGGCTTGATCACCCATTCACTTATATGGCTTATTAATGGACTTTCTATATCCATGTGATTGATGCAATGATGATGCAGGTCTCTTTAGTTGGTCTTGTGTGTTGTCATTTATGCATTAGTATGTTTAGTTTGAGATGAGAGGATGGATGATGTTTATGTCACTTTGATATTTTGGTGTATCTTGGTTTCATGAGTATCTCTTGTACTGTTTTGATGAAATCTAATACATTTCCTTAAAGATATTTTTTGAGGTAAATTTTTCAAAGTTACACTAACTTGAATGTTAGATGAAATTCTTCTTGTGGATAGTTTACTTGGTTCATGTTTTGTGTTTCTATGTTTCTTTGTTTCAAGTGAATCTTCAAGGCCCACTTATGCAATCACTTCCTCTTCACATGTCCTATAACTTCAAGATGACTACTTCAAGAATTGAATCAAGAAAATAAAATCTCTTCCTTATATTGAAGACCAAGTTGCAAATTTTGTAAAGAGACATTTTATTCTGATTGTAAAAATTTGGGTTTAATTCCTGTGTTGTAAACTCCCCAAGTACAGATTAAAGGGGGGTGTTAGAATTAAATCTTTCCTTGGTGAGAATATGTAATTAAAGGATAAACCAAGCTATCCTATTTTGTATTTGTCCTCTAGTCCAAGTAGGAGGACATGTCACTATTTTGTATTTCCTTTAATAATGAAAATACATATTCCTCCTTAAGAGAAATCTCACATTTTTCACACACACAATATGAATGTGGCATTCATAGGATACAGGAGTTACATGCAAACTCCTTCACTTATCTCTACTTAAGAGATGATTCCCTCTCACTTCTCAAGGTTGGTTCTCACAAGTTGGTTCTCATGGAGTAGTTCTTCTCTCTTCTCTCTTTTTCATTCTCATTCTTACAATGTTTTAATGAGATTCTTGCTCCATCTCTCTCTTCTTCTTTGGCTTCTTACTTCATTAATTTTATAAGAACAAGGGGTTTTTATTAGTTTTTCCCCTTTCAAAAATATTTTCTTGGTGTTGTTCTTGAGCTTCTTGGTGATTGTTCTTGTATCATCTTTTTTTTTATGGTAAACATTTTCATTTCTACACTTTCTCTTGGATTCTTTCCTAAATCTAGTTTACTTTATTTATATTTTCTAACAAATTTTCTAGTTCATTGCATTTCCATATTCAAGTTTTCAAGAGAAAAGTGTGAAATTATATGCATCTTTCTCCCTCTTGCATTGAATCTTCCATTTTGGACTAATCAAGTCACTGATTCTCTATGTCCAATCAGATGGGAACCTCATGAGGATCACACTTGCTTCAACTAGGAAGCAATAAGCTAGTTTCAAGGGTTTTTATGCTATGTTTGATCTTCATTTTGATACTAACCCCTTTTTATGTAATGGTTTATTGAATTGTTTGGTTGCAGATTTTAATCACACATTTTACCACACATACATTTGGCGCCCACCATGGGGTAGAAAACTTATTCTTGTCTCATTATTCACATTTTCCCCATATTTTGACAAAACTACACTCACTGTCATATGAAGTTTGTTTAAAACTCGTATGACAATTCACGAGTCTATAGTTTGTCATTGGGGAACAATAGATTCATCATACGAGTCTATTTTATGCTTATTTTTGTAATTTTAGGATATTCCATTTGTTGTACGAGGTTTTATCACTGTTTGTCTTGTCATTTGGGAATATATAATTTTTCTTACAAATTTTGACTCCATTATGTTCTTTGTGTTTTGTCATCTCAAAAATAGTGAGCATTTTTTAGGGTCATAGTAAGCTAATCTTGATTTTTTTGACTTGTGGCATGTTTTATGTGATCTTTTTGCTCTCTAGTTTTGCAACTTGATTGATTTTTGCAGGACATTTTGGGGAAGATTCTCTCATCAAAGCCTCACTAGCACACTTATTTCTTGTAAAATTACTAATGGTTTGTGCTTGTAGGATGCTTTGAGAGAAGAAAGTTGAAAAACTACTAATGCTTGTGTTTGCAGGTTGCCTTGACTTCATCAATCAAACAAATTGCATACTTTCTTAGATAATCTCTTAGGCACTTAGGTTAACTAGGGTGTTGTTTTTTTTGTGCAAAGTTAGACATTAGGGGATTATGCTCTTCTCTCTTTGGGAGAATCAGAAACCCAAACATGTTTGATTGGGCTTGACCAAGTAACACTTTTCTTTTGGTAAATGAACATGTTCTTGATGTGTTTGGGAGACACTATGAAGTAGGAGAGTATGCTCTTTTCCTTTTGGAAAATTAGAATTCTTGACCTTCACTAGCTATCCATTTAATTTTCTTGCATTTACCTTTAGAGGGCCTACCAAGAGAGCAATCTTTTTGGAGTGACCCAAGTGGGGAAAAAGTGAACCCAGCTACTCCGCCCCACTATAATCAAATGCTTCCTTCAATCCAAAGTGAGGGAAGACATGGCTATTTTATATTCCTAATGCTTCTTCATGTGTAGGGCCTTGTTTCCTAAATCTTGCTAAGAAAGACTACATTTGACTAGGCACTTGTAGGGCCATATTGGTCTCAATCTTGTTTACAAGACTACAAGGGGAATATATTCAGCTTGTGTAGGCCTGAGAGGTCTCAATCTTTCTTGCAAGACTATGAATTTTGGGTTCTTATAGGGCTATATGCCTTAATATTTCTTGTGAATCTATAAGGGATAGTCATGAATGGATGTCCTTACTAGACACCTTTAGATAGAGGCTACCCGATTCACCTCCGAAAATATCAATCTTTGTGCAAGGACCGATCCAAGTGGATTTACCCAAATCACCTAAAGATTTTATACTAACCATATGTATTCCTAAGGATTTTTTAAAGCATGAATGTGGAATGAGGGAGCTTATATGATTCGAGCATTGAATCTCTTTTCAAAACCCACAACGTGCATAGTCTTGGAAAAAGCCAATACCACTTTGTGTGAGGTGAAGGAATATCAAGCGTAGGAAAATATTTTGATACTAAGCCAATTAACTTTAGGGATAGAAAGTGCATGATTATCTCCTCTTTGTGCTTGATGTGCTTGAAACACTTGACACTTAACCTTTGAAACAACAACACTTTTGACAAATGTAATACATCATCCAAAATTGACATTTGATACAAATGAAAACAAGTGGAAAACTATCTCGGGTATCCTTTTTTGGTCCTTTCACAACAATTTCTACTTCTTAACTACATGACCTGGCTCACACAACGTCTCTCATCTTAGTCTCTTGTGTGATCTCACTATTCCTACACTTTTTTTTATCAACAATCTATTGCACATCAACTTGGTCACAAGTGTTTCCCAACAAGTATTCAGACCTCATAGCGTGATACCTTGTACCTTGTCCAACAAACCTTCTTATTCTCTTCTTTCAATCTATTGGACAAGAAATAATTCAAATGCCTTTGAAATTTACCTCATCAGCCTAGTTACTCTGGAATTATAACCACAATTATCTTTCATGGTCCAAATGAGAAGTCAAAAAGCCGATCTCGATTTCAAGGGAAAAGCTATCGATGAATTTTGTCAAGGGCCACCTTCTTGTCACAAACCCAAAATAGATTTTGAAATCTTGCAAAAGGACACTTGAGTTCCACAATAGATATTACCCTTGTTTGACTCATCAACCTTGGTTGCACACAACACATCAACCATGTTAGCTTATGATTGGGGTCCCAATATGACCACTAGAGTCAACACACCAATGCCTCTTCCTCCATAGAGGAGCCCACTTCAGAAGACATTAGGAAGTGTCAATAGGACAAACAGTTTCAAAATATGATGCACACTATTATGCAATTGGACAATGACAAGTATTTCATGCATCTTGCATCAATAGGTGTCAAAATTCCACCTGATTTGACATAGAGAGACTCATACAACAAGAGGAAGAGTCACCCATTACCATTCTAAACCAACAACTACAAGACATGAGATAAAAATTAAGGGAACTAAATAAAGAAAAGGAACAACCTCCTAGAAAATCTTCATTGGAGTCTATATGTCCCTTCCTATTCACAAAAAACTTGCACATGCCACCATTTCCCCCAAAGGTTGAAATTCCTAAATATGAGAAATACAATGGGGACGGTGATTCTCAAGATCATGTAAGATAATTTTGTGCCCTTAGTATGGAATTTATGCATGAGAGGACATATCTAATGTGACTATTCTTGCAAATCCTTAGTTACCAAGCCCTAGAGTGGTTCACAAAGCTCACATCTGGTATTCATACATTAGACAAGCTTGTGCAAATATTCATCCAACACTATTCATACAAAAATTTTCACATAGTGACTATGCTAAATATATGCAACACTAAGCAAAACGCTGGTGAACCGTTTGTTAAATTTCTCCAAAGATGAAGAAATATATTTGCAAGATATCCTAGGCAAATCCCTGAACCAGAAAAGATTGACATCTTCATCAACAACCTGGCTCCTAAGATGAATTATGCAGTGCAAATGCAAAAGCACACCTCTTTTAGTGATTTAGTTGACAGTGCTATGAGGATCAAAGATGTTCTTGTAAATAAAGGAGATCTCACCTTGAATAAAGATGCTAAATATTCTAACAATGGTAATAAAAAGGATAAGAGTAATTCTTGGAATAAGAATCGTAATGTGGTCAATGATGGTGTAGTTGAATCATCTGAGTATAAGCCTAAGGAACCAATATTCAACCTCACTAATAGCATACATGCTGCCAATCATAATTCAACTACTCCTAATTCTCCTAAAAATATAGAGGACTCTCAGAAAGATAAAGCACCTTGGATGCCACGACCAAAGAAAAATTTTACTCCTCTTGGAGAGCCTTTAGAAGATGCGTTAAAGACATTAGTTTCTCATAAGATAATCACAATACCTAACTCAAAACCTTGGGAACCTGAAGTGAATCCTAAATGGTAGAATGAAAATCACTACTATGAGCTCCATAAAAACAAAGGGCATTTGATGAATGATTGTATGAAGCTGAAACATGTGATACAAGATTTGATCGACAATAAGACCATTATAGTTGGTACTCATAGATCAAATGATGACCATATATATTTCAAGAAACCTTCACCATCTTATGAGAAAGGAGAATCCTCAAAAGCCTTGGAAACCACAGTGAATCATACCTATACCAATATTGAAAATATGATTCACATGCTCAAACCTTATGCTCAATCAATCAATGCCATTATTGTTAAAGGCAATGAAACTAATTTTTCCAATGTGGTCACTTATGGTCACTCTTAAGGGGGTGGCATATACACCTAAGAAAACCATTGAGCCAAAAATAAATTCCTCTTCATCAAAACAAGATTCTATATCATTCCCTTCTATGAACTACAATTTGGTTGATCAGTTAAAACAGACTCTCGCTCAGATCTCTATTCTAGAGTTTCTCAAATTATCACCATCACACAAGGAGATCCTTGAAACCACACTTTTGGAAACTAATGTTCCTAAAGACCTTGATGTTAGTCAGTTCTAGACCATGGTAAATCACTTGACTTCCCCTCACTATATTTCCTTCTCAAAAGAAGATGATAAAGCACTCAGTCACCCACATAACCAACCTTTGCACATAGAGGTCCTAATCCATAAGCATCAAGTCAAACACACCTTGATAGATGGAGGTGCTGGTTTGAACGTTTTTACTCTCAAGTTAGTGAGAACATTGGGTTTCTCTGAACATGCTATTGATCCTAGGAGGAAAATTAACATAAAAGAATATGATGAAGAGGAAAGATCATCAAAAGGAATATTAGTGATACCCATCAGAGTGGGACTAGTTGAATGAAATGTCATTCTCAAAGTATTAGACATACCATTGGCGTACAACATATTTCTAGGCAGACCCTGGATCCATGACATGCAGGTTGTTCCCTCTACATATCACCAATGTGTGAAGTTCCTACATAACAGGGTAGAGATTTCTATCCTAGCTGATAGAACATACTCTTGTAATTCATTAAAATAGGAAGAGATCATGGCCCCTCATAACAAGGAAACATCCCATAGATCAACATATGAAAACTCCCACATAGAACTCATGAAGAGTTTTGGGGAGAAATTGCAAATTAAGAATACAAGCATTGGGGAATACCAGTTCTCCATGACTAACCTCCCTATTTCTCCCAGGTCCTATGGGATGCCACCATCATCCTTCAAACCATCAAGTGGTCAGAAAATAAAGATACATGAAGGGACTGGTATGGTCAAGGCTCCTATCCCTCTCTCAGGAGAAAATGAGGAAAAAGTCATCCTGGCATGGCTTTACAAAGGTGAAGATCTAGAGCAAGAGATTAAACATGTTGAAATTTTCCCTGAGAAATATGGAAAAGGTTACCAGATTGCCAAGAAAATGGGATACAAAGGAAGAGGATCCTTTGAAAAGGATAAAGAATTGCTAGAACCTATACATATGGAGTTTCAGAATCCCAGGGAAAAAAGAGTGGTATACCATGAACAAAGGTTTCATCCTTCCTCTGACAACATCCCTAATAGTTCTTGCATGGACATATCTAAAAAAGAGAGTGATGAGGAAATAAACCTCATCCCACTATCTTTTGAAATATTTCTTAATATTCAAGACCTTGGATATCAAGGAGAACCACACATCCTACATTAATTCAATAATGAATCTAGAACTCACTTCAAACTAAATAAGGTCTCATATCCTCTCTTACAAGTAGATGCCTAAATGACTAGGGTAGAAATAGAAAATCCTGCTCCACAAGCTGCCTCATCTATGAGAGAGATTAACCTAGAGAAAGAGAGTGAGCCTAAAGTTAGGCATCTGAACTGGGGGAAAATCATTCCTATCTCTTACGTGCTTGACCTCCCCCATTTCTCAAACAATCAAGTGCATTCTCTTGAGGAGGCTTCAACTCCAACACAAAATAGTGAGGCTAAACATGACGAACATGTCAATGACTCCAAAAAAAATATTGTTTCTTTAGCAATGCTCTCTTGATACTTGGAAAGACTTGACCATATTCAAATTCAATATGACTATGGGAGCAATGTAGGACATGCTTTAGAGGAATGAAATCCTAACTGGGGGAAAACTATGGCTCCTACTCATGTGTTAGAATTACCCTGCTCTATTGAAACTAACTCTAATGAGTATTAGTGGGATGAATTCTCTCATGCTACCATTGAAATTAAAGTTGACGTCATTCATAAATATGATCCTCAGTGAAAACTAGGAGAAATGTATAATACCGCTTAAGCTTCCAGAGAAGAGTTTGACTTAGAATCTGAGGAGGAGGACATGCCTCCTCTTCCTCCCAACATAAACTGGAACTTTGAGAATAATAATTGGGATACTCTTCCAAAGGAAGTTCAGGATCAAGATTTAGGAGAGGAGGATGGAATAAAATGGAGCCTTGCAGATCTTGGCATGACCCCTGATGCACATATCCCATATTTGAGAATTCAAGTTGTGCCAATGAGTGTTTTTATAGAATGAGTGGTTTCTCGAGAAGCAAGTGAGAACACTAACACTAGGTCTGTCAGGTTGGACTCACATAATATCAACAATGGCTCTTGTAGTAATGTTAGGACAAATCATAGTCTAGTCAGTCCTTCCGAGAGTATTGTAACATATTTTCTCTTACTAGTCGAAAACCTTGATCTTGATAACTTTGTGTTATCCTTGGAATGTGTTGAATATTTGCCTCTTGTTCATCCTAAGATGATTGAATGGAACCCAAATAAACCTTTGAATTTAATCTCCACACCCTATTGGTGCTCAAATTGATAGATTGGATTTCCTATGGACTTTCCAATCGAATATTGGGAAACCTGAGTGATTTGGCCAACTAACAAGTCACAACCAGGGCAAGGTTGGAACTTCTGCAATTCTGGCTCTGCAAAACCAAGGCTGGTAGGCCTATACCTTGACTTATCCTTCAAGTTACAAGGCTTTTTATAG
>MU227805.1:3454416-3469855 GCA_018584345.1 Thuja plicata
AAATCAGGAAGCATGCACATCAAACTATCACTTTGAAGAAGTTCTATTAGTTTATCTGAGGGACTAATTGTAAAATGATAATGAAACTATTACACATGTGAAAGAAAAAGGACTTATCTTTATTGATCTTGAAAAAATAGTACATCCATGTCCATGTTATACTTGTTGATTAAAAACTATCCAAATATGTGAAATTGTATTATTATTGTATTCTCTTTACATTTTACATTATGTATATATATGTGTTTGAGTGGCTTTCACACCTCTTTAGGGTGAAAAGACACAACTCTTATTACAAATTATTTTGAAATAACAATAAACTAACTAAACAATAACTACCTAACTTTCAGATTTGCTTTGGTCAAAAATCCAAAACACCTTGTGAAAAGCTAATATTTCTGCTAGAGATAGGAAATTTGATTTCCCAAACTGGGTCATTTTTATCTTTTTAAAATTTGACCATCTTTATCCTCTTTTGAAATCATCTTTGTAGCAGGTCTAAATTCCAGCATTTTCTAAAGGCTTTGATTAGTTAGTTATATTTATTTGTGTCATAAAGATTCCTTCCTTTGATATTTTTTAGTATGGAGAAACATGCTTCTTGATAATAGATTTGGAATTCTAAATTATCAAAATTTAGGCTACCACCACACCCAATGACTACACCTTGGCTTGTTAATTGAACACCATTGAGCCCTTCACCTCTTCCACCAGTGCAACAAGTATGAACATGACAGAGGGGGACATCAAGTTTCTCAGCCTGAAAAGAAAAGATAAAAAGAAAAAAAGGCCTAATGGTGAAAACCACTTTGTTGCAGTATCAGAACCTAAAATAGTAAAAACAAAAGGTGTATCCAATGGTGAAAACCTCTCTGAGGAACCAAAGGATGAGAAACTTGATCTCCTTCCTAATCACTTTCAGGAAAAATCATGAGTATTAATAGAAACAACACAAGAAGTAAATTTGGGAACAATGGAAGTACCTTAGTTGATCTACCTAGCATAGTCTCTATCTGAGAAAGAAAAGAAAGAATTCATCCAATTCTTCAGGAAAAATAAAATTAACTTTTCTTGGTCCTACTCAGACATGCCATGACTAGACATAGATTTGATTATGCACCACTTATCAATTTATCCAAGAGTTAAACTGGTCAAGAAAAAGCTTCAAAATATGCATCCTCATGTGGCGTTGTTAGTCAAGGCAAAATTAGAAAAACTACTGAAAGATGAATTCATCCATGCCATAGCATATGTTGATTGGGTTTCTAACATTGTTCTTGTGAATAAACATGATAAGTCCATTCAGGTTTCCACAGGCTTCAAAGATTTAAAGAAGGCTTGACCTTAGGATGACTTTCCATTACCTAAAATTGACATGATTGTGGACCTCACAGCTGGTTACAAGATGTACTCTCTAATGGATGGATTTTCTAGCTACAATTAGATAAGGATAGCTTCTGAGAATAAAGAGAAGACCACTTTCACATGCTCTTGGGGAAATTTTTGTTGGAATGTCATGCCTTTCGGTCTCAAAACTGGTAGAGAAACATACTAACAAGCTATGACTAGTATATTTCATGATATGATGCACAAGAACATGGAAGACTATGTAGATGACACCCTAGAAAAATCAACAAAAAGAGCTACTCATCTAGTAGATCTAGAAAGGATTCTAGATCAAATGGAACAATTCAAGCTTAGGCTAAATCCTAAAAAGTGTGCTTTTGGTGTAACTTCTGGTAAACTTCTAGGGTAAATTGTTTACAAAAAAAGGCATTGAGTTTGACCCTGAAAAGGTAGAATAAATAATGGACATGAAACCTCCTCACAATATCAGTCAAGTTATGAATCTACAAGGTCGGCTTCAATCTATTAGAAGATTTATCTCCCAACTTGCAAATAAGGCACAACCTTTCACAAGAACACTTCATAAAGGAGTTACATTTAAATGGGATGAAGGGTGTGAGAAATATTTTTAGTAAATTAAGGAATATCTAGCTAATCCACCCATATTGATGGAACCAATACTAGGAAAGCATCTCCTCCTTTATATTTCAGCTACTGACACATCGCTGGGAGATTTGCTAGCACAATAGGATGAAACAGGAAAAGAAATAGCCATATATTAAATAAGAAGAACCATGGTGTCATATGAGCGTAAGTACACTATCATTGAAAATGCTTGCCTTGCTATGGTTTTTTATTCTCAAAAACTTTGACACTATATGCTGGCGCATTCTTTCAAGCTGATCACTAAGATTGATCCTCTAAAGTATCTATTGAACAAAGTGACTCTCACATGATGAATAGAAAAATGGGTCATGATTCTTAGTGAGTTTGATATTGAATATATATGCATAATGACCATCAAAGGATAATTTATTGTTGACTACTTGGAAGATTCTCCTCTCATAGATGACCAACCTCTACTTATAAAATTTCTGATGAAGCTATCATGCATCTCAAAGAGCATGCATGGAAGATGTTCTTTGATGGGTCCTTCAATCAAGAAGGGTCTAGTGTTGGAGTACTCTTTATTACGCCTCAAGTTTACAAAATTCCTAAAGCATACAAAATGAATTTCCCTTCCACTAATAACATTGGTGACTATGAAGCTCTGGCAAATAGATTAATGATGGGCATTGGATGGAAGATCACGAAACTAAATATCTATGGTGACTCCCAACTTGTCATTAATCAAATCAATGATCAATATCAAACAAAGGATGAGAAGCTCATGCCATATAAAAGGATGATTGATGATATCAAGAAATAATTCATGTTCATCACCTTCCAACAAGTGCCTAGAGAAACAAACAAAGCTAATAATGCTATGGCTACTTTAGCCTTGATGCTACAACTAGAGGAGCATCAGTTCCACTATGAATTCATGGTGGAAGAACTCCCTTTCCCTGCATATGACTCACTTGAATCCCATATTATCTACTCAATTTTGGGCACTGAACCTTCCCGCTATATCCAAATATATTCCTACCTCCATGACCAAATTATCCCCCCGAATCATCTAAAAATTTTAAAAAAAACCTTATAAGGAATGCATCACATTACTTGATCATGGCCAATGATGTGTATAGAAGAGATCTTGATGGTACTCTCCTTAGGTTTCTAGAATGTGATGAATTTGAGTATGCACTTAAGGAAATCCATGAAGGTATCTGCAGGTCTCACTCGAATGGCCTTTCGTTAGCTAAGAAGATCTTACGATTAGGATACTAGTGGTCCTCAGAAAAAGATGATATCTAGTTTTGTAAAGCTTTTAAAGAGTGTCAAACTCATGTTAATATAATTCATGCTTCTGTGCGAGAACTGTTACCTTTTATCACCCTCTGTCCATTTCAACAATGGGCCTTTGAACTCATAGGGAAAATATATCCCTTTTCCTCTGGAGGACACAAATTTATTATCACTGCAAATGTGTAATTCAAAAAGTGGGTTGAAGCATTTCCTCTTGTTAAAGCAACTAGGAAACAAGTATCCATGTTCATCTTGAATTATATCATCTATAGATATGGGATACCCTCCTTTATCATCACAAACAATGGAGGACAATTCAAAAATAAGGATATGGATGAGTTATGTGAAAAATTCAAAATTAATCAACATTGTTCCTCTATTTACTATCCTCAAGGCAACAAAAAGGATGAGGATTCTAATAAAAACATATTGAAGATCCTATACAGAACATTTAGTGAGACAAGAAAAGACTAGCATCTTCAACTCAATCCATCCTTATGGGCCTATCGAACTAGTATCCACACACCTACAGGGGCAATGCCATTTTCCATGATATATGGCACAGAAGTTGTATTGCCTATTGAGGTAGAAATACCATCACTCTAAGTTAACTTACATGGAATCATCACTAATGAAAACCATCAAATTTCTAGAATCCAAGAGCTTGAATTACTTGATGAATGCAGAAGAGCAGCATTTGACAATTTAAGTGTCTATAAGAAGAGAATATCTCAAGGATAAAACAAGAAGGTATGACACAAATAATTTTAGGTTGGTGACCTTGTACTTAAAGAAAACCCAAAGAACCAGCAACATCATGAAAAAAGGGAAGTTTGAACCCAACTGGCCGGGTCCCTTTGTGATCACCGCAACATTTGGCTCTCGAGCTTATCAACTGTCAACTCTAGAAGGGGAAACCTTTACTGACTCCATTAATGCTCTACACCTAAAAAATTTCTACACTTGAGGCATTCTTGTTGGCCAGCAACATGTACATACATATATGATCCTGAAAAATATCAAAAACAACAAAAAGTAGAAAAGGTAAAAAACATTTGGAAAAAGTCCTAATAAATGATCATCCTGGTGAAAACCTAGAAATAGGCGCCTTGATGAATCAATCAAAAAAATCAAAAAGAGAAAAAGAAAAGAAAATAAAAAATGAAAAGATCAAGAATAATTTTTTTTTTGAACAATCAAGAAAAGTGCCTTGGTGAAAACTTGGAAACAGGCGCCTTGGTAGCAAAAATAGAAATTTTTCAAAGTGGTGAAAACTTGGCAACATGAATCACTTTTAATTAGCACTCCATCTATCAACACATCGCTTGATGATCTTGACCTTGCCCCAATAATAAATTTGACATCTTACATTTGGAACTGAGCATCCTCTTGAGTCTTAGGGCTGCATCCTGGTTCCTGCATCTGCATACCTTATCAATTTTCCTACCCCTCATTTATAATGGTATTCTAGCCACCTGGATAGTTTTCCACTGATAGAATGGTGTTTTTCAACACCTTATCAAACAATGTTTCTCAACACTCCCTTTTTGATAAACATGTATTTTTCAACACACATCAGACAAAACTTACAAACTTTGCACAATAACAAACTAACCAACACAACGATGTTTCTCAACACCCACATCAAACAAATTCCATAGAATGAATGCTTGATGATCCTTTTCTTGAATGTTGTTTGTTATTAATGATTTCATACTTTTTTTGTTGATTTCTGCTTGTTGGTGTGGTCCCAATGATCCTTGTGTCAAGCAAGTAGGGTGTATGTGGTAAGAACTTCTATATTTAGGTGGATAAGCCTCACATACATCGATCTACTTACTTTCATGCTAAGGTGAGGTTGGAGCCATCTCCTTGTCTATTATTTCTACTTGTTTTACGTAATGAAATACTCACAGTTATCCTAGGTATGAATGCCTTGGTACTGGTCTATCTTTACAAAATCAATTGTAGATGATATTTAGGTCATCCTAGTTCCTATACCTAGATGCTTATGTTTTCTCCCATATTTCATCTGATGAAATCCATATTCATACTCTTATGGTCATAGTGGCACTAGTAAGGGTTGTATCAGCTCTGATGTCCCAAATGCCAGATGATGAAACTAAGGACTAAAAAGTAAGTGACTTGACTACTCAATGTCATAGGATACATTTGCATTCTTAGGCTTGCATAAATAGCATTATAACAAAACACAAAACACTCAAAAAAATTCAAAAATTGAGCTATTCCTTTAACCATTTTCTTCCTTGAAACCTTTGCTAAAGCGATCAACTATATTTCATCTCCTTAAGGTTAGAAATCTGTGCACAAATGATCAGTGAGAACAAGAACAAGATGCATAATCATTATAGTAAGAAGCATATCATCTATTGTGAGAAAGATACTATCTATATGCACATGTTCCAAGATATTCAAAAGGCAACAGATTCATCAAGAATAGATAAATCAATGAAAGATAACACATGGAGAACAAAGTTGTCATCGCATAAATATATATATCAAGGTTTTGATGTATACAAAAGGTGTGCTCTAGAATCTCAAGAAAAAATGGGAATCCTTGATGCAAATAAGTCAATCACAATCATGCAGATCTCCAAAAATTAGAAGGGGATAAGACAGAATGGGGATAATCAGGTCTCGCTTCCTCCCTCACCACCATCAAGAGGTGGACATGGAGGGGCATCTTCTCTAGGTGGAGGGCCTGCTCACTCAGATTATGTAGAGTACTGTGACTATGGTGGCACCTACTGTGTCATAGGAACTGCTGCATTGTACACTGCCACATAGTAGGTCCCCTGACTAGTCTAATGAATGACCTCTCTCTGAAGAGTAGTGTGCTTAGCTACAAACCCCTGAGTCAATGTTTGGACTCTCTCATCATGGCCTTTGATTGCCCGATCTTGCTTTGTGATCTGGGACTGTGCTACTGCAAGCTATGTCTGCTTACCTCATATCCGTCCCCTCAATGTCCTAATCATTTCCTGAGGAGACTAATCCTGTGGTACTCCCTCCTCCTTGGGCTATGCCTATGCAAGTCTATGTTGCCAAACCTATTTGATGGCCTCATCAAGACTGAGATCCGACTGAGCATTTATCATCTCCTCGTCAGCCTATGTTTTTGGGATCTCAACTCTTATGGAACCAAGAGTGCCTCCCTCCCCTTGCCGGCATTGTTTTCTGAATATTGGTGTCATGCTAGTGCTAGCACCTATAGTGGTCCCTACTCTGGAAGGATCTAGACCTCTCTATGGTACTCTATCTAGTCCCCCCATCCACCTATTGCCCTCTAAGGGACATCTACCTCCTCAATCCATGATGCTCTCTCTGTCAGATCTATGAATCTAGGGAAGGGGTGACGAGTTAAATGATATCTTTAGTCAAGTGTGACCCCCACATCTGTGATATCCTCTAGATAGTCCTAAAAAATCCTCTGTAAACCTATTAGATCTTGTGTGTAGAGAGCTGGAGATAATCTTTGAGACCATCCTCGATGCTCTTCATCCATAAAACAAGCGTATTCTATCAACTCCCAAGGAATGACCTGAGCACAACTGTGTTGTCTTAGTACTCTACCTACTGTGAATCACTCCAAAACACTAGAGGTCCTCCCAAACAAGGGACGTGAAATAAAGAAATCTTGCCACTGGTCTCTCCAGTCGGTCCAAGCCTCTGTGTGTACATATGGTCTCCAGACCACCAAGCTAAGATCATCAAACTGACACCTCCAATAGTCAGTCTTCCCCAGGTGGGGCTATGTCAGGAAACCTACATACCTATACACGTATGGTTGTCCACTCTAACATTGATCATCTGTCACTAGCCTACATATGGGAAGATGCTCCCAAGCCCATATCTACAAGACTAGCACTCCCACAACCATCCCTCATACTCATTTGTAGGTGATCTCATGCATATTGTCATATATGTTCTCAAGAAGGAACTGAACCCAACCCAATCACTCTGGCCGAGTAGACAATCTCTTCTATACCCTGCCCCATCCACAATGGAATCACTATTGGCTCATGTCTGCCATCAGAAAGCAACCTATGTATCCTGCGATCATGCACTCAAGTGGATACTGTGCACGATACTGGCTCATCAGATCATCCCAAGATATGACCTTGTCCAAGATTGTGTGATCATGGAACACTTGGATCAATGCTTGTGTACCTAACTATGATGTGGCATCATAGTCTATCGTCTCTCTAGTGAATAGAATATGAAGAATCCTATATATGTCCTTGGGAGTGATAGTAATCTCCCCAGTCAGAAAAGGAAACATATTATCCTTAGTATGGAATCTCTCCACCAAAGCTGTTAAAATTCCATGGTTAACCTAGATGTCAGGCATCTAGGATAACCATCCAAAACCATATTCTCTCAAGTGACCCCTCTAATCATCAGACATGTTCCTCACAAGGCATATGGTAGGAGGATAAGTGGAATGAAATTGTATATCTAGTAAATCCACCTATGAGACAACAAACAATGAAGAAGCATCAATATAGATGATGGAGGCTGAAGAGTTTGTTAAAATGTTGGACTAACTCTAATGCTAGGAGGTTTTGTTGTGCCCATCTTGCTGGTTATTTTTCTATTTTAGGGTGTCACTTTTTTTTATTATGCTTCTCACTTTGTATTTTGGGGTTTAGCCCTTTTTTGGTTTCTGTTAGATGTTTTGACATATTGTTGTCATTTAGCGCAAGAATTGTATATATTTATTTTTCTATGTTAAAGGGTTTTGGGGCCCCTTGAAAACCTATAGTTACCACAATAAAAAACAATCAAACAAGCTATCAAACAGGCTATGAAAGAAATAAAACACACAATCAATCAGAACAAAACATCAAAAAGTACCTCTGTTACCCAAAAGACAAAGTATAGACAAGGGGTACTATTACCAAAATCCATACGAGTTATGATTACAGGTGAAACAACAAACCACAATGAAATGAAAAATCTAATACAGTCAGGTGAAAAAGTGGGCTTCTATGAATATTGTCGTGTGATAGATGGGTGATCCCCATGCGACAAAACTAATGGAATCAAATGAAGAAAGATAATTTTTTAATTTTTCATACGATCCCTCTCACCGGCTCGTACAATGAACCAGGACCTATGACCTAAAATATGAAAAACATGAAATTGTTTTTGAAAAATTACAAAAATGAATGCAATGGTGAAGTTTATCAGCTACTTATGGGAGGCGGGTAGTCCTGCGGCTGTCTGTACCATCGCATGGGCTTGAAATGATGAGTTTCTATTGGGACCACCATTTTTTCTCTAGAAGCTTCTTGAAACTCAAATGTGGATGGTGAAAATGATTTGAAATGACCCCTTCGGACCTTATATAGAGATTTTTACCTAATTTTCAAAGTGCCACAATGGACGTGAAAATTGAACCCCTAGCTAGTCAGTCTGCTTTGAATATATTTTCAGGACTGAAATCAAAACTCGATGACATTTTGATACTCAAAATGAAAATTCACCTATTTTTCACAAATGAAGTTGATTGCTGACGCTTTCATCACATGATTCTGATTTGAGATTCCTCTTGATCAACTTCTTCACACATTTCCCTTTCCAATCCAAAAAGTCAACATAGGTCAACTCTTGGTCAAACTTGGTCAATAAGACCTCAAACAAGCTCACATCTCAATACTTTTTGATTTATCAGGCTTGTGCCTCCCCTCCTTTTGATTTCATTCCCGAGGGGGAGTACCATTATATCAACAATTTCACATCAACAATTTGATTCCCATCAACAAGTTCAATCTCTAGGGGCATCAGGCCCTGATTTAAATCAAGAACCAATCAAGTGATTCTTATCACTACACATAAAAATTCTCAAAGATCTAGGGGCATATTAGTTTCATCGCACCATATCAGTCTGATAAGTCCTCCCATTCTGGTAATTGGCTTCATCAGGACCCATATCAAGTCAATTATCCCAACCATTCAATCGAATGGCAATGAGTCTCATCGCATCACATCAGGTTGATTCATCATCCAAACCTAATCCAAAATCAAGAAATCTTCTTGGAGGATGGACATTTAGTTTCATCACTTCACATAAAGCTGGATGCTCAAACTCTTTTATTAGTCTTCCCTTAATCAAGCCTGGAGTTGATATCTTCAAATCTCCTTGTCATTCTTTTCTTAATCAAGTGTAGAGCTGACCTCTTTATCGATCTTCGCTCAATCAACTTCAGAGATGATATCTTCAAATATTTAATCGATCCTCATTCGATCAAGCTTGGAATTGATTATGATCCATGAGATAGTTTCATCGCTTCACATAAAGTTATTTCTTGATCCAATCAAGCTTCACTTGTTCTTTGACTCAATGTGCTCCCAGATTGATCATGCATTAGTCAAAGAGGGGCAAATGTAATCACCTAAAATTGGTCTAGCAAACATATAGCCCCTATTTCTGATTATTTGGTCTTAAAAAAATCTAAAATCTAAAACATTATCGCTAGACTCTAATTATGAAGCACTTAATCAAATGTGCTTGCATAATCCTAATCCTAACTTGTTGAATCAAATAATCAATCATCCAAGCCTAAATCTTAAAAATGCATAAAACATTGGGATAAATAAAAAAGTCCTAAATCCCTTTTAAATTAAAAAAAGTGAACCCAATCACACATGGGTGTGCACTCAAAAATCAAAATAAAACAAATAAAAGGGAAAATAACAATTTTGTCTCATCCTTCACAAAGTTGACCAATCAAATGCATTACACTTAACTCACATGGATTGAGGGAAGCTGCATCTCCACCATTGATCATTCTCTTTTGCCTCTTAATATCAACCACTCATTTCTTGGAATCTCTTATAAAAGGGATAGCTCACTTTTATCAATCAAAACAAGAAGATTTGGAGTAGATTTATAATGCTATTTTCATTCTAGAGCTCATTTGTGCACTCATAGTTCTTATTTGCATAGTATTTTATTTGCATTCTTGCATTGTTAGTTTCACTTCTTAGTTTACTGGCATTCTAGTTTCCTTTCATATATTAGTGTAGATGCATTGTTCTTCTCATTTGATAGCTTAATCTTCAATATTAGTTCTATTTCTCATATTTGTTATGCATTTAGTTTGCTAGTTCATTGCATTTCCATTTTCAAGTTTTCAAGAGCAAACTATGCAAGTCTATGCATCTTTCTCCCTCTTACATTTAATCTTCCATTTTGGAGTAGTCAAGTCACTGATTCTCTATGTCCAATCTAATGGAAAACTCATGAGAATCAAACTCGCTTCAACTAGGAAGCAATAAGCCATTTTCAAGGGTTTTTATGCTATGTTTGATCTTCATTTTGATACTAACCCCTTTAGATGTAATGGTTTATTGAAGTGTTTGGTTGCAGATTCTACTCACACATTTTACCACATACACACATACTAGTAGTGAACTAAACTTCAGTGTGTTTGTATTAAATTTTCTTATGGTATTCATATTGTCTTCTAGATATTTCAATAGTTTCTCACATATATCAATCTGCATATCTTTATTTACAATCTTGTAATCCAAATCAACAGCTACACAAGGTACATTTTCCACTTGAGATGATTGAAATACATGGTTGGACAACATGTTACATTCAAATTTAAACTTAGGGTCTTCAACAGTAGAAATATTCAAACCTCTTCCATCTTATTTAGCTTTTGTTAATTCACTCAACTTTTTCTTCTCATTTTGTTTGATAGCTTTTAGCTTGTCACTAATCGGGTATCCTGTCACAATGTGTAACACATCCTTTGTAACATTTACAGGTTGATCTAGCCACATAAATTGGTCATGTACTCAGCTAAGGACCATCCTTATCCACTCAATTTTGAATACCCTTGGAATATGCAAGGCATGAGTCAAACCCTTGATTTCATATGAAAATGATCATTCTTCAGCTTTCCTTTTGCACATAACTTCTAAAAGGAAGAATCAATTTCTGCTTCACAAATCTCCTCAACCTTGAAGTGGATTAAAGTGTGAATATCCTTGATTAATAGAAATCTACCAGGAGTGGATGAAAGTGCACCCATCATGTCTAATTCTTCTGCCTTCACAGGAGGTAGCTTATAATTAGGATACATGGGCTCAACATTCTCAAAAACTGGGTTTTGAGATTTTAGGGCCATATCTTCTTATCTAACACATACTCTTGAAGTAGGGTTTTCTTCTATGACTCAATTGCGCTAACACAGCTAGGGAAACTCCACAAATATCTTGAATAAACTCAAATGTGCTTAGATTAGTTCATAATTACCTTTACAATTGTTTGTATGCTCTCAGAAGACTCGTCTCTACAATTCACTTCAAATGATTGTGGAAATCTTAGGTTCATAATGATAGACATAGACATCTATTTATACCTTTTTCATTGATTAGGGTTTCCAATGGATAGAATACTAGTAATTAATGCTAGTACCAACTTACTTTTATCGATTACCAAAATTCACTTCCCTTTACCAAAATAAAATAGAATATCATTTCCTTCTACCGATTGAACAAGAAATACTAACTTTTCAAGACATGCAAATTTATCTAAATATGCTCATATGGATCTTTACACATAGATTTAGGAACCGATTTAAAATTTAAAATTTAATTTGTAGTTCCTATTCATACCTTTTAACTAATTAGGTAGAGTCAGTTGCACCCGATCTAGAGGATGTAGCACCTTCAAATTTTCCAAATGATGTTCCATCAACCATAGTATTTCTTCTCTATGTCCTATTCATCTGATCTCTCATCTCTTCAAAATTCACTTTCAATTTCTCAGATGTATCTTCCTCTATAGGAGCTTTGCCTCGGTACCTATAGTATTTGGCAAGGTGACCTAGCTTGTAACAATGAAAGCATGCCATGCCAGGGTTTCTACAAGATCTTGTATTATTATTGCCATGTAGTAACATGCAGTTTGCAGAAATATGTCCATATCATTCACAGACTAAACATGATATCCTTGTATTTTAGTCCCATGGTATAGATGTACTCTGTCAGTTACTTGGTGTATTCTATTAGTTTGCTACCCATTTATCATTTCTCCTTTTTGATCTGCACTCTTTATATTTGTGACCATACTTTTTGTAGTATTGCAGTAGCCATCAAACTTTGGATTTTTTGTGTTGTTTACATTTATTGATCTACATTCAAGTTCTTGGTGCCCATACTTATTGCAGTTATAGCAATATCCATCAAACTCAGGTGAACTCAGTGATTTGCCCCTTTTACTTCTACACACATTTGTAGTATGTCCAGGTTTCCCACAATAGTAGAAACTAGGCTTGTTTGACTTCAATGGGGCATAAGTGTCTTGATTGTCATCTTGATTGGATGACTCTCCTTTCTCAATAGTGCTATCATTGTTGAATCAAAGTCCAGTTTTATCTTTCAGTTGTTTTTGACCTTTACTATGTTTGTCCAATGTTCTTAGTGTTTCCTCATTTCTCTTCAGTACTTCATTGGCTTCTTTTTTAGATTTTAGTGCTTGATTCTTAAATTCTTTCCTGATCAACTCTAGATTACCACTCACTAGTTGATTGGTCATAGTATAGTGTAGTTATGTTATCCTCATGATCTCATTGTCTTTCTCAGTTATTCTTGTCTCAAACTATATTTTATGTTCTTCAGCTAATCTCAGTGCATCTTCAACAACTCCCTTAGATTCAAGTATCTCACTCATTCTTTTTCCTTGTACTTCTTGATCTATCTATGCTAAGTTGAGTTGCTCGGTGAGTATCTTGTTATTTTCCATGAGATCTTCTATGATTGATTCAACTTCATCATTCAGAATACCTTCAGATGTTGTTTCAAGTGTATCAAAATGCTCTTGTGTGGATTTTAGTTCACTACACAACTTCTTTCTCACTCTTAAGGACTTTTCTAACTTTCTTTTCAGATCTTCAATCATATCTTGTGCATTATCCAACTCAAACTCAAAACTCTCAATCCTCTTGGATTTCTTGTAACTTTCCATAGCCATGATCTTTAATCTTAGGTTGTTAAACCCTTATCTCAAGAGTCCATGCTTTGATACCAATTGTTGGATTATCTATGGAAAGGTAAGTGCTAAGAGGGGAGGGGTGAATCAGTAGTTGAAAACTTTTAAATAATTATTCTTTACCATTCACTGATCTAAATATCATGCATAAAGACATTATAAATCATGTAATGTAAATCAGAAAACCATAACACATAACTCCATGATTTTTTTCTCACGCAAAAATCCTTTGTTAGAGGAAAAAACTATGGTGGAAATGACGCACACAATTCTTCACTAATGCAGTATAAGGGTTTCTCAGTTAGAGATACAATGTTAGCTACTTCTAATAGTTTACCATATTAGGAGTACAAAAAGACTTATTCAGTCTACCTTGTTAAAGGATTTTTACAATCTCTAATCTAAGAGATGTACACTGTTAAAATATTTACAAAATAAGACCTGTTAGGGCACTAGTAAATTTCACCCTATTTTTCAATGAGAAATAGTCAAATTTTCTACACGAATTCGTCGAACAGGTGACCAAAACTGTCATCCCTCTTTTTGCGTTGATTAAGCGACAATAGAACATATAGTCAACATTTTGACCGTACTAGTGGTCAAATTATCCATTGAATCAATCCCTTGGTACTGGGAGAATAAGCTGTTGAATGCATAGCATTCACGTCGAATATACTAATGTAAAGGCCGAAATTGAGACCATTAGCCAGTAGAAATATCCACCAACGTTCGTCAAAATGGCCATCGAATGCATAGCATTCTCATCAAACTCACTAATGTAAAGGTCAAAATTGAGACCATTAGCTAGTAGAAATATCCACCAACATTTGTCGAAATAGCCATCGAATGCATAGCATTCTCGTCGAACTCACTAATATAAAGGATGAAAATGATACCATTGGTTAGTAAAGATATCCACCAAATTTCATCGAAATCTCCGTCGAATGCATAGCATTCTCGTCAAACATACTAATGTGTCTGGGTCAAAAAATCGACCAATACTAACTTTTGGTTAAAAAAAATGTGACCAGAAATGTGACATTTAGAAGATGGCATTGGTGATGATTTGAATTGGCAGGTTTGGGAGGAAGGCCTTGAAGACTAGGAATCCTGGTCACATGATGAGGAGCTTGACTTAGATGCATTTTCTCAAAAGAAGGGTCCCATGGATGAGCAGGAACCACATCTTGAGATGTCGATGCCATTATGACCTTTCTCAAAGGAGTGGCTAGCTTGGATTCTAAAGCAAGAATAATATAAATTTAAAGGTGGCATGCTTGCTGCAGATGAAATGGGAATGTGAAAAACAATTCAGGCACTATCCCTTTTTCTATGTAATCATGACCTGTGACTGAAGGCACCTCTTACTGCGAACTCATCTAAGGTGTCAAACATTGAAGTGGGGTCCAGTAGAAAATCTAAGGTTCTGCCTCAGATTAAAACCATACTTGTTGTTTGTCCAATGGTAGCAGTTATCCAATGGAGAAATGAGATTGCATATTTAGTAAATTTTAGCGATATTTTTTATGATGATTTGTCAAAATTTAGGCATCAATTGGTCTATAAAATGACAACTATTGTTGTCGGACTTTTTTTGTCGCGTTTATGTCACACTAAACCGTCGTCGGTATTTTGACACAAATAGGGTGAATTTATCGACGTAAAATGCATTGAAATGTTTGGTCCAGCTTGGACCCTACTTTCCATCGAGGTGACCAACGTCAATCTAAATGTTGACAAACTCTGCTCGATTAAGGCATCGAGAGTATAGCATCGGCGTTGAAAAGCTAAGTGTCATGTGTCAAAATGTCAATGAATAATGGTTGATTAAGGCGTCGAGAGTATAGCATCGACGTCAAAAAGCTAAGTGTCGTGCATGTCAAAATGGTGAAAAACAAGGGTTGATAATGTCATTGAATGTATAGCATCGACGTCGATATGCTAAGTGCCTTGTGTCAAAATTTTGACAGCCTGTGCATTGATTAAGTTATGCCCGTTAGTTGAGCTTCACTTGGTTTCAAGAATAATTTAATATTCTCTACTTAACAAGGCCAACCACGTGAAGGTGGAAGCTCATCTGGCCCCTCCTAGGACACTCTTATGACCCTTTATGATACTTTAAGATCTCTAAGATGTATTCTTAGAGATCGTAAA
>MU227805.1:3493470-3505806 GCA_018584345.1 Thuja plicata
GATCTCTGTTCTGCTCCAATAGATCCTCACTGATCACATATATCTTTTCAGCACCTCAAGGATATCACTAATCCTTCATCAGAATTTGCACATTCCTGCTTCTTTACATTTCATCTCTCTGCACTTTCACTCACACACACACACTTTTGAATTCACAACTTGATATTTCTTATATACCCTTCAAGTTATCAAGTCGGCCCAATTACAAGTTTCAATTAATTACATATTACATTGGTCGGCTGCATACATATTTAACACAAATAATAACCTTTGGAGGCCGACACAGACCAGAAATGATATTCAACTGATGCTCGGTGAATACTGTAGATTCTGCTAAATCCTTTGGTAACCGACTGAACTCGGTAAGTACTGCGAACTCGGTAAAGACTGACTTTCCTTCATATATTCTTTGGTGACCGACTGAACTCGGTAAAGACTGAATCTTTTTTGTTGACCGAGTGAGCCTAGCAGTAGCTAACTTCTCGATATAGTATACTTTGAGTGCTCGGTAGACTCTGTAAATTTCTTCTCTTACCGTCTGAACTCGGTAGACTCTGTGTGATGACTGATATGACATATTGAACTCGGTAGACTCTGTATGATGACTGATATGACATTTGTGTAACATCAAGGACAACACACAATTAAACAATTGTTTCCAACATAATATAGGCAGTGTAATAGACATGATATCAATACTTGGCCACTGTGATAATTCCTTAGACTGTCCTTCTACCAGTGCTGAGTCCTCTTTTGTCTACCTCTTGAGGGGCTGCATTCTTCTTACTTTCTTCCAATTCTTCTTTTAATTTTACTATTTGTTCCTCCAAGGTGTGGTTATGAACCACAACTTCTTCATGATTTTTTGCCAAGGCCATCATTTGGCCAAATGTTGTCTCATATCTTTTTGACAAGTCCTCTATTTTTGCCAAATTCATGAAGGATACCTGATTCATAAGCTAGGCGATCTCAGTATCAGTGGTATTCTACAAATTCCAGATCATTCTATCATCTCTCTTCTCCTCCCTTATAGTCATGACCAGAGGCTTCTTTGTAGTAGGGGCCAAAGAACAAATAGCTAGAGTCTTGGATTTAGGATCAAATAATGATCCCTTCAAAACCTCATCAATTTTAGACTATGTCTTCATCAGAGGATCTTCTTGCCTTCTGATTTGATCTATAATAAATGTGGACTATAAGTCCCAACCAAGCATTAACAATAGCCCACTATTTTGTACCAGAAATCAGGCCTGATCCAAAGTAATCAATTCTCTCCCAGGATCATAATCCTGGAGTGTCTTCACAATCTCCTCATTTTTATCCTCCTTCCCTTCACCCGTGATCATACTTTTCCTTAAATCCTTTTTCTTCATTTTGATTAAGAAGCTCTTTAATTCTTCAGATTTTATGAATTCATCATCTTTCATGAATTCATTTTCCATCATCACTCTCTCATCAGCTTCTCCAAACAATACCATTTGATTATCCCCCAGACCTTCAGCTTGTGGCTCCTTTTGCATTTGCCTTTTTAATTTCTGAAAATACTTGCCATGCTCTGTTATTACAGCTTTGGCTAAGCTATTCCTATCCTGCACCATTTTGTGCCTTATTTTTTGTTTCTTCTTGGGTGTCTCTCTATCAGAAGTAGCCTCTTCACCAACCTTTTCTTCTTCTTGGTGTTGTTCCTCTTGTTGTTCTTGATGTTCCTGGTCATGTAATGCAACAAGAATTGGGAATCCTTGAGACTGTGCATCCTCAGTACTAAACTATGGTACTTGTTCCATCAAATTTTCATAAGACTTAAGCATCTCCTCCATTCTATGCAAGTATAGGAGGTCAGGGAAAAAACTAGAAAGAGTCTTGTCCGATTCCTTCCAATCAGCTTCTGCCCTAAGAAGATTGTTCCATTTCCTTATTCTCTCCTGAACTTCATCTTTTTCAAACTTGTTTCTCACAATATCTTCATCATCCAGTGGTCATGATCTCTGATTTTTTGCCAAGGAGTCATAGAATTCAAGGCTATTTTTACAAACTATTCTAGATCATAAAACTTAGAAATTGCTGGAGACATTCTATACTACTTTAGGAAATCATTGATCAGATCAAAAACTCTCTTCCCAATAGAGAAATCAAAACCCACCCATAACCTAGGGACAAAAGTACCCTTTTTATGTCCATCTAAAAACTCTTTATCAACCTAGGTAAGTTGCCAAACAAATTCTAAGAAGGCAACCCTAAGAGGGATAAACTTAGGGAGAATGTGAGGTGGTTGTGTACAACCATATACCCTTATGACAGTAATATAGTCAAAGAAGAAAAAATCACCCCAGTTGTGAGTAATTAGCCAATTTTTAACAAATTCCCAAGGTCTTAAAATTATTCTAACCTCAATTGGAAACCTCTCCCTATTTGTTCCCAATAAATCAAAAATTGGATCCACAATCCAATTACAAAAGCATACAAAAGATGAATTCACAGATGAGTTGTCCCATACCTGGGTCCACCTTTGGATTGACACACTAACACCATACTCTGAAAAAAACAATTCAAGCTCTTGTTAGTAATAATTGAGAGGGGGAGGGGGGGTGAATCAGTGGCCTCAAAAATTTATCCTTTAATCACTAACCACCAATCAAATAAACCTCAAATTATTAAGTCCCTACAAGATGCATGCCATGAAATACTTATAATGATTAACTAGCTGTCGGTTTTCCTTGTCTGTCCCTATTCTCTTTGATTACTGATATGTAGTATAACTATGTATTGAAATATAGTTAATAAGTAGAGTATACTGATATATCTAGAAATGCATATGTGAAATCTAAAATAGTAAAGTAATACACCATACACACATAACACTTGGATTTTAACGTGGAAACCCTGTTGAGGGAAAAACCACTGGGACCGGTACCCCAAATTTTCACTCTTCTAAAGTGAGCCCTGTTAAGAGCCAACCCTATTAAAGGTTACAAACACACTGTTAGGTGTGACCTTGTTAGAGGATTTTATACATATAGGTTGTCACTTAGTATCGGGCAACTCAGTTTTCTACCATCCTTGAATCAACCTCTTTCTTAGACTGTCAATAGGCTTTAAGAAAATCTAGTGCTACTTTCATGAATCAACCTTTTTGGCACTCCTTGGGATGTACCTCAATATATAGAAGACTATTAAGTCCTTCTCTATTAAGAGACTTGATGCTTCAATGGTTAAACTGAAACAAAATGGCATGTTTCTAATGCAACTTGAATTGCAGATTTTTAGATCTATTTAAGTACATTACCTCTCTAATCAATATATCAATTCAATTCTTTGTGCTCCACACTTTCTATTCTATGATGTTGTGCTCACTATTTTTCAGTGTTTGCAGAATTCCTTAGCTCTTCCTTCAGCTTGATTGATCAGTACTACATGAAGTTATCCTTCATTAGTTTCTCTTCAACATCTTCTTTTCATTCACTCCCCTTAATCCCTTTTTCGTGAATGTTATTGGAAATGAATTAAGCTTGTCTATTATATAGACATGATATTAATTGATTCTTTATTCTTGATTCTTGGCATGAAAAACAATCCAACCAATCTGATTTAAAGCATAACTCCTGATTTATCTTGTAGTTATCTTCTTGCCAACTGTAAAAGTATTCTTTAAATCAATCACTTAACTCTGGTCGAATAAAACAATGAAAACAACCAGTTAAGTCTATCTTTAGCTCTTGCCAGCTAGATATTTTGTCATTTTTTGAACTCTTTGTTCTGTCAGTCAACTCTTTAGTTAGTCATCTGTTACAACTGCCAATTTTGTCAGTGTGACTCGAGTTAGCTTTGGGATCTCCATCCGTCGGGCATCATTAGATTTTTACTCATCGGGAAACATTGTCTTCAGTTCATCAGGAAACCTATGTTTTGATTCATCGGGAAACACTATCTTTAGTACGTCAGGTATCATTGTGACTTTTTTTCTTTGGCTTTACCGATGGTGTGCACTCCGTCGGAGTTGTCTGTCACTTAGTGAATACTTGACTTTTATGCATTGCTAAAACCATAACCTTTGTTCCATTGATTCTCTAAAGTATTTGGAATTATGTACATGACTATACAGATTATATCAAGTTGACATCAATGACAATACAAACCATTAACTGATTTAATGCCTTGCATTATCATCAATTTTAGCATTATCAAACATTCAATCAGTTATATGTCATCAACTCTTTATCCATGTATTTCCTTTTAAAATATAGAATCATAAACATTAAATGTGAATAATGTTTAAAAGTTGGCACAGGGCCATCTGACTGTATTTCTACCAATGCAACATGTATAGCTTCAACTATGTATCCTACATAGTCATAATTTGTATTGACCTCCAGATGTTGGATATTCATGGCCATCATGAGCATGTCTTGGGGTACAGTTGAATCTCCATAAAAACCTAACACTCTAGTTAGGCCATACACTATGCATTTTATATAATGGTGAAAGAGGGAAAAGTCAAAATGTAGTTTAAGATTATCTGGGATTTTCACCAGGTGTCTATCTACCTTGGGCATGAATCTAGGCATTTCATATTTCTTAATCAATTTCTCCCTCTTTTTGTAATCCACCTAGAATTTTTCCAAATCAATCTCTGTGCATAATGCCCCAGTGATCCCAAAGACCTCTGCTACTAATCTCCTATCTATGGACACTAGGGTCTCTTTATTTTTATTTCTGATTACCCTAGCTATTGGGCAATAATTCTTAGCAAGATCCTTAATAAGGCCCATATCAACATAAACATCGGGCATAATCAACTTTTCCATATTTAGTTCTCAGGGATTGCAGATAGGAACTTCTTTAACCCTATTATTCCAAAAATAATGGAACAAAGTATTACCAGAGAAATTTGGAGTGGTAGGATTTCTACACTGGCACCATCTATCCTTCCATTCATCCCAATTGGCATTGTTTGCATTCAATGTTATGGGAAACAACTCAACAAATTGTTCCACATATCTCTTTGCTATAACTTTCTTCTTTTCAGACCCTTGTGAGGCCTCACTAGTAGTAGCTTGACTCATCTTTCTTTCTCAAATTTCTATCTTAGAAAAACAAGCTCTGTTTCTTTCATAGAAAAATATTCAAGGCATAAATGAGAGTTGTACAAAATCAAGCTTAATCATTCATATTTATATGCATCTAATCGATGTCTTGTCCACTTGAATGCCAAATTCCCGCACTTGCAGTATCATACAATAATCTCTCTGTAACTAATTCTATCATTAATTCACACTGTTTGATCCCTGCTGGAAAAGAGTACTCACTTTTTCTCTTTTTTCCTTCGTAAGCCTAGAATCAGCCACTTGTCAACTTGTCACTTATTCATCATCCTTTTCTTACATTCAAATTTGTCTTTGTGTGTGAGTGATAAGACCTTTCCTTACAACCAGTCACACACTCACAGTCTCTTCTTTGCTTGGGCTTATGTCATCCATGACTGAGCAATGGCCTAGACGACAACTTCATCATTTAGCAATTGCATACTTGCTACCTCTTTACCTTTTGAATTTACACTTGCGTGAATGAGTGGCAGCACTATTCCTTGTATCCTTCCCTCCTTGGTCACGCACTTGCTGTCCTCTAGCTCATCATGCTTGGATGTGCCCAAGTGAGTGATAAATCAAAATAGTCATGAATTACGTGCTAGTCGCATAGTCTCTATGCCCTTTTGATTTGTTTTTCTACCTTCGTGAGTGACCGATGACCATTTTATTTTATGCACTTTTTACTTGGTCACTCAATTGCGCTACAAAATATTTTAGCTCAAAACTATCCACGAGTGAGCGATGACCCTTTTTTATTCACAGTCGCGCACTCACTACTAAAATTTTTTCATGATTAGATCCTTCGCAACTGAGTGAGTACCTTCACAAAAACTTTATAATTCATCAGTTGCTCACTCGCTGATCTTTTTGTATTAACTTCCTTTATGAGTGATTGAGCAACAACCTCCAATTTTCTTCATCGCGCACTCGTAGGCTCAAAAATTTAATCAACACTTCATTTGTGAGTGAGCGGTAACCAACATGATTTATTTAGCTACGCACTCGCACACTTCAAAACCTTGAAAACCTCTTTCACGACTGAGCGACTGGAATCATCTGATAACCAAAACATAATCCATCACTTACTCGCACTGCAAAAATAACATTAGTTAGAACTTGAACGAGTGAGCGACACTTATAACCTGACTTCCTCATGCACTCGCGGACCCAAAAACTAAAGACATAAGATCACCACAACTGCATGATATACCAAAAATTAACAACTCACTCAGTTGCTAACTAACAACCCATCATCAAAAAGACACCCCGACTGTGTGATTAACACATTTTATTGACCATGTCGCTCACTCACATTGCTAACTTAGCTCATTCAGACATGACTGCAACTGTACTATTTGACCCAAAATGACTCATCACTCACTCACTCACCTAGAAAGATACTTTAAAAGCCAGCACGACTACGTGACTAAAGCTTGAAACAAGGCATTTTGAAAACTTGACCACAATTTGACTTTTGGGCATGAAGAGACATGGATTTTGAACCAAAAGACGTGGGAAAATTGCCAAAGCTTGGAATTTGAAATTTTTTCAATATATAGTGCTAAGAGAACCAAAGGTGATATAGTATGTGTTTGTCTTGGTATATTGTGCAGTAGTGTGAAATAAGCTGAGTGAAATAGTAGGCATTATAGACTATGTTGCAGAAGTTTTGTGTATACTAGTAGAAGCTCTATATCAAATCTTTGTTGTCGATGTTCTGTGTGCAATCAATTGGAAATATTTCATACATAGTTAGATGCAATTATATCAATTCACTTCTCATTAATAAACACCTTCTCGTCAATAAAAACTTTTTGTATTGGCAATTAGCTATATTTCATATTTCATATTTCAAGGTAGTTAGCTTGATTGACAGCGAGCCAACCCATAGTGAGAAAATTTACAGTGATCCCTTGTAAAAATCACCTTAACTGATGTTCATTTTATTAGAATTAGTTTCTCCATGATTTTTCCTAGTTTGGGTTTCTACGTAGATTCTGGTGTTTAATGTGTTGGTATTTTCTAAGTTTATATTTGGTTTAATTTTCTAAGCACTAAAGTGACAGTGAATTTATTGATGCACATCTGATTACATGATTTATGAATTTTTTAGTTAAGTAAAATGTTTTAGAATTTTTTTGTGAATAATTGATTCACCCCCTTGTTAGTTATTTGACCTGTTCAAAAATTAGTATTAGAGTTTGGTCCCTACTAGATAGAGATTGATCACTTGAGGGAGATCTTGGTTGTTTGAATAGATAGAAGGAGGATACTATGTTGATGAGGATTGGAAGATCACAATGAGAAACATTGAGCTTAATAAATCAAAAAATGAGGAGTTCAAAGAGAACATGAAGGGAGGAAGTTCTTGTATCAGTAAGTTGAGGAATTAGATCTAGAAGTTTAAAGCAAGGAATAAGGAAGTCAGTCAGGAATTGAAGGAACCAAAGGAAAAGGTGGTGGAACTGGAGAAGATTTTGAATGAAAATAAAAGCATTTAGGAATTGATCAAAGATGGGTTAAGATAGAAAATGAAAGGCTAGAAGATGACTGATGATGAAATGAAGGTTGTAATAGAGGAATGGAAGAAATCTCAAGAAAATCTCAAGAACGTCATCAAGATGAAGTAAAAAAAAAAATGAGAAGCCGGATCAGGAATTGAAGATGCCAAGATATCAAGCTAAAATGTGTGAGAGTGGTACTATTTTAGATTAGTTATTAGCCTTTAAAAATATTTAGAAAGATAAAGAAGGATTAGGGTTTACTAGTGAATATTCAAATATGAAGGACAAAGGAAAAGAAAAGGCAGTTGAAGCTAAAGAAATGTTTGAGGCATCTTTCAAGATCAAGAATAATATTATTTCTACAAGATGGCCTCTAGTAAGGAAACTATATGTTCAAAGGTGCTTATATTTTAATTCTTGTTGTCACATTTGCAAGAATTTTGGTCATAAGGTAGTAGATTGTAAGATGAGGAAACATTAGAAGATTCAATATTTTAATCGTCAAAAGGTTGGTCATAAAGAAATTCAATGCAAAAGTCAAGTTTCTAAATAAGATAAGAAGAATGGAATGAATAATATCTCTCATTGGAATTGTTATGTTTGTTATAACTATGGTATCAAGGCTAATAAATGAAAAACTAGAGTTTAGTCAGTGATATTAGGCTAGAGGAAAGTAAACTATTTCAAATGTGGTTAGATTGGTCATTATGCTAATGCACGCGGATTTGGTGGTGCTTCAGTGAATGCTGAAGAAAGGAATAATATTTTAGTTTCAAGTTGATATCAAAAGAATAGTATGAAATGGAGAAAGAAAGAATTTATTTGTGAAGAGATCCCTCTAGTACCAGATCCTGGTACTATCTCTACTGGTAACTGATTCAAATTCTTTGGCTCAGGGGGAGTATTAAAAATGCTATATCAGTCACTTCCCCTACTCTAAGGTAATACCAATTGCAACTAGCTTGTCTTCAGTATGATGGATGGAAAAATAATAATTGTAGTTAATAATTGATTGATTGATGTATGTTGTAAGGATGGATTGCATCAATGATATTTAATTTTTGGTGGGAAAAGAAAATTTGATGGTTCGAGGTTATAAATTTGAATTTTTGAAATCATTTTGGCACTATAGCAAGAAGAAAAATCATAAGCACTAAGAAGACTCTAAGAGAGAGATTAAAGAAGAAATTCATGAAGTGTGATCATGGTATCTCAATTGGTAGTTCATGGTACTAGTGCGGTTGTATCAAAATTTTTGAAGAAAGTTAAAATTGAAGAATTTGATCATGGTAGGATTAGGCATATGCGAAAGAATTATAGAGAGTACAAAATCATGGTTTGGCAATATGGGGGGAATTCCCCTAGTGCAACAATGAGGAGTTCATTATTTTTTTGATGAGTCATTTGTTGGATGAAAACCTAATGTTGGAAAATCCCTATCAGGTGACAAAGAAAGCGATTTAAGACATTGTAGGTTTTTGCAGTGGTAGAGATGTTCCATGGAATAAATCAATTAGTTATAAAGAGGTGAATAAGTTGACCACTATTGGTCATGATCAACATGCATTTCAAATAAATACCCTTATTGATCAAGTGGTAAGGTATGTTTCCTATGGAATTTCTATAAAAAATTTAGAATCGTGATGCTGTCACTTTAGGTATGGTTGTTTATATTTCTCACCAAATGGCTATAGAAAATGTTAATTTAAACCTATGCAAGGTGTTGTTAGATAATTTTCTTGAGAACGTGAATATGGATGAAGATGAGTGTTATTAATTTAGATTTGGATCATCAGTGATGTGCTTAGTATTCTATTTTATGGAATTATTACCTGGTGAGGGGAATTTGGAGTGGAGGAGTGCCATCTCTATTGGTAAGAATATTTTTAGGTATCTAGGGTCATTGGAGAACTATGAAAACACTAGTACAAAACAACAATATGTGACTAAAAAAATACTAAAAATTGTATATTAGTAGTTAATTTGCATACATTTATAATGCGACTAAATTTACTACTAAATGATTTAGTCACAGATTTAGTTGCAGATTTAGTCACAAATTTAGTCATGGATTTATTCATATGACTATTAGTAGTTAATTTAAAATCATTTATAACATGACTAAATTTACTACTAAATGATTTAGTCATAGATGTACTCATGGATGTAGTCGTAGATTTAGTCACTAATTTAGTTGTTGATTTAGTCATAGATTTAGTCACGAATTTAGTCACAGATTTAGTCATGCATTTAGTGATGACATGTAACTGATTGAATGTGTGATAATGTTAAGTTGAAGATAATGCAAGCCATTAAATCAGTTAATGATTGTATTTTCATTGATGTCAACTTGATATCATCTATACAGTCATGTACATAATTCCAAATACTTCAAAGAACCAAAGGAACCAAGGTTATACTTCTAGCAATGCATAGAAGTCATGTACTCACTAAGTGACAAACAACACCGAAAGAGTGCACATTGATGGACAGAGAATAGATGAAAAGTCACAGTGATACTTGATTATCAGAAGAACAATGTTTCCCGATGAAGTAGAACCATAGAGTGCCCAATGAGCAAAGTTAGAAGGTTACCGATGAGCAAAATCAAGGTTTCCCCATGAGTAAATTTCCAATGATGCCCAATTGATGAAGATCACGAAGCTAACTAGAGTCTCACCGATGGAACTATCATTTGTCAGTGATAACTAACTATAGAGTTGACTGATAGAACAAAGAGTTCAGAAATGACAAAATATCTAGCTGGTAGAGCTAAAAGAAAGACTTAGCTGGTTGTTTTCTTTGTTTTACTCAACCAGAGTTAAGTGATTGATTTAAAGATGATTTGTACAGTTGGCAAGAATATTTCTATGAGAAAAATCAGGAGTTATGATTTAAATCTGATTGGCTAGATTGTTTATCACGCCAAGAATCAAGAATCAAGAAAATGAATACTATGTATATATAAGAGACAAGCTTAACTCATTTTCATATGAGTTATTCATGCATGAAAAGGGGATTAAGGGGAGGAAATAGAAAGTGGATGCTAAAGAGAAATTGATGAAGAACAACTTCATATAGTCCTAATCAATCAAGCTGAAGGAGAGCTAAGGAATTCTGTAGACACCAACGAACAATAAGCACAACATCACAGAGCAGAAAGTGTGGAGCACAAAAGAATTGAATTGATACACTGATCAAAGAGGTAATTTACTTAAATAGATCTAAAAATTTGCAATCCAAAGTTGCATCATGAACAAGTCATAGTGTTTCAGTTTAACCATTGAAGCATCAAGTCTCTTAACAGAGCATGACTTAACAGTCTTCTATATATTGAGGTATCTCTCAAGGAGTGCCAAAAAGGTTGATTCATGAAAGTAGCATTAGACTTTCCCAATACCTATTGACAGTCTAAGAAGGTGGCTAATTCAAGTATGGTAGCAAGATTTGCCTGATACTTGTTGGTAGTCTAAGAAGGAGGCTGATTCTAGGATGGTAGAAAATAGGTGCCCGATACTAAATGAAAACCTCTATGTATAAAATCCTCTAACAAGTTCACACTTAACAATGTGTTTGTAACCTTTAACAGGGTTGGCTCCTAACATGGCTCACTTTAGATGAGTGAAAATTTGGAGTACCAGTCCCAGTGGTTTTTTCCCTTAACAAGGTTTCCATGTTAAAATTCATGTGTTATGTCTGTGTGGTTTATTACTTTACTATTTTACATCTCACATAGTTAATTCTGGATTGATTGGTATACTCTTCTTATTTACTGAGTTTTAGTAAATAGTTATACTGCTTATCGGTAATCAAGGAGAATACAGACAGAAAAGGAAAATTGACAAACAGTTAATCTTTATAAAGTATTTCATGGCATGTATCTTGTAGGGACATAATAATCTTAGGTTTATAGATTGGTGGTTAAGTTTTTAAGGATAAATTTTGAGGCCACTAATTCACCCCCCCTCTCAATTATTACTAACAATTGGTATCAGAGCTTGTTTTCTTATAAAGGAAGGTTTCAAGACCTAAGTCAAAGATCACAAGACGAACAGATGAGATGTGCCTAAGTTGAACAAAGACAACTTTTCTTCATGGAAAAGAAGGATAAGACTCCACTTATGAGGTATTGGTAATGATGTTATTCAATTCCTAGATACTAAATATATGTTTCCAACATGATCATTAATAGTAGATCAATTGAGGAAAAAGCATGAACACAACTGCATGGTTATAGAGCTTTCTTCCTCACTCTCTGATGCTGAATTTGAGGATGTCAAGGATTGCAAAATGGAAAAGAAAATGTGGGACAAGCTGAAGCTTGTACATGGAGGTGATACAAATGTTCTGAGAGCCAAGGCAGAAAGTCTTAGAGGAAAATTTGATAATCTCATAATGAAAGAAGGATAAAACATCACATAGTACAACATAGCAATAAAAGAAGTAGTCAATGCTATACGAGGAGTTAAAGGTACACTTGAAGAGGAGACAGTGGTAAGTAAAATATTAAGAACCTTACTGCCTGTATATGCTATTAGAGTTTATGCTATTCAAGAAATGAGAGTATTAATAAATAATACAGTTACTCTTGATAGTTTAATTAGTAGACTGATTTCATTTAAGATGAATAACTTTGATAATAGTGTCTTACCAAACTTAGAGTCTGCATTTAAGACTTCTATGAGAATAAGAAAATCAAGTCATAGACACACATCTAGAAGAGATAGTGAAAGTGAAAGTGAAGAAGA